>SDVV010004747.1:0-19889 GCA_016164225.1 Gammarus roeselii
TATTACTCTATTTCATTGCTGTATTTTGGATATAAATTATTTTAGATGTGTTCCTGTGAGAAATATTCTGTCTTCTGACCACTCGTTGTTTGCAGGAAGGTTCCAATGTTGGACCTGTGGATTGAGCCGTTTACAAGTGCTTACAAGTATAGGAAGACAATATCAGTCCTTTTGGCTCAAACCCGGTTGCCTTTTGATAGCAAGAGGGTTATTTCTGAAGTAGAACGTCTAACAGATCTTCATCGCCAATTTCTGGGAACGATAGGGAGTGAATTAGCTATTTATCGTCGATTAATGTAGAGCTTATCGAGCCACGACTTAAACGTTTCGATTGTATTGCTGTTTACAACCTCCTCTGGAAGTTTGTTTTATTCTTCGACTACTCAATATGTGAAGAAGTTGCGCGTGATGTCGAGTGAGAAAGGTTTGCCAACGATTTTGTATATATTGTTCCTAGTCATTCCCTTCGTAGCTAGAGCGAATGGGTTCGCTCGGTCGACGTTTTCCTTACCATTCATAATCTTCCACACTTCGATCATGTCGCTTCTGACTCGACGTTTCTAGCAAATAAAGATTCTCTAATTTAATAACGTCTGTTCTGAGATATGGGGACCAGAACTGGACGGAATACTCGAGATGCGGTCTAAAAAATACTTTGTTTAACTTGAGCATACTGTGTGGGTTTTTGTACGAGATAGTGTGGGACATCATACAAAGCCTTTTGTTGCATTTCTTGGCAGCATCGTTACATTGCTTACTACTTTTCAAGTCGTTACTAATGGTGACACCTAAATCTCTCTCATCGGTGACAGGAATGAGTTTATGTTCGGACAATGAATATTCTACATTGAATTTCTTTTGTCACTTCTCTGACCAATCAACAATTTTGTTCATGTCTAGTTGGATCTGCTGACACTCTTCTTCAGTTTGCACTTTTCCTCCTGTCTTAGTATCGTCTGCAAACTTGCTAATGTTCGAGAGTACGTTGCTATCGAGATCGTTAGTGAATATTGAAAAGAGACCTAGTCCTAACACGGATCCTTGGGGCACGCCGCTTGTAACTAGACGCTTGTGGGGAACTTCATCAAAGGCCGTTTGAAAGTCAAATTAAATGACATCGATTAGAGTTTTGTGACGTGGATTTTAATTATTTTTCTGAAAAAAATAGCGGTTTGTAGGACAGGAACGGTTGTGTCTGAAGCCATGCTGAGAGTCGCCAATCAATTTGTTGGATTCTAAGAATTCTGTAATTTTATCCGCTATCATACTTTCCATCAATTTTTCAATGACTGAGGTGAGATTAATTGGACGGTGGTTGACGGGACGCTTTTTGTCCCCTATTTTGAAAAGTGGGGAAACATTGGCCTCTTTCCATATAGAGTAGCAGGTGCCATTTGTGAGAGATTGGGTGAAAAGATAAACTTGGTCTGGAGATAAACTTGGTCTGGGCCTAGAGATTTTGTGACTTTCGATTTATCTATATATTTAATAACATTGGAGGGTAAATGTTCACCATGCTCAGGGCTTCAATTCGTTTTTCCGCTATGATATCCTCAGGATTAGCACTATCCTGATTCACTAACGTAAATACAGAACAAAAGTATTCGTCAATTAGGATACTCATTTTGGTATGGTCCGTTTATAGTTCAACAACATCGTTCTCGAGAGGACCAATTACATGTCTAAATTTTTTTTTTGCTGGAAATATAATTTAGTTATGGCACTGGCGGCAATTTAATTTTCATAATCTTCCTTCTTTAGTTTCGGGACCCTCTTCAGATCTCTTTTGCTGATATTGTAATCATGTTTTTCTACGTAATCATGAGGATGTCTCTGATTTATTGAGTGCTTGTTTTCTTCTGTGCCTGAAGGTGCTGCAATTCTCCTTTCCAGTATTTCGACTGATTGACTGCGGTTTGACTGTTTTTGCGCGGGATATGCTCATGTTCAATATTTTTAAGTGCGGTCAAGAAAATGTTAAGCGATTGATTGACATCTTGACTGAGGGTTATATTTACTGTTGCTCTTGACTCTGTTAAGCTATTAAAGTTAGCTAATCTTAAGTTAGAGACTTTTTCGCAATTTGTTGACGATTTCAACTCGAGCTCTATCAAAAAACGGATACAGTTGTGGTCGCTAGCTCTGAGTGCACTAGATAGGAGATCGACAATATTGCTACCTCTTGTATGTGTCATCACCATTTGGGTCATGAACTTATCATCTGCAAAATCAATCAGATGTTGGCCTGTGGCAGTGCAATTTTCTGTTACCCAATCAATGTCAGGGATATTGAGGTGTCCAAGCACAATACTGTATTGTGTTGTGACGGCATCGACGAGTGTGTTGTAAAAATCGATATCATAAAGAGCGTACACTGTACAGCACATGTAGCGCAAGGAGCGTACACCTGAAGCCGCATGTAGCATAAAGAGCATACACCGTACGGCGCATGTAGCGCAGAGAGGGTTCACAGTACGCCGCCTGTTGCGTATAGAGCTTACACCGTAGAGCGCATGTAGCGCAACGAGCGTTAACCGTACGCCGCATGTAGCGTACAGAGCGTACACCGTGCACCGCATGTAGCGCAAAGAGCGTACACCATACGCCGCATGTAGCGTAAAGAGCGTATACCGTACACCGCAAGTAGCGTAAAGAGCGTACACCGTGCACCGCATGTAGCGCAAAGAGCGTTATCGTACGCGGCATGTAGCATACTAAGCGTATACCGTACACCGCATGTAGCATGAAGAGCGTACACCGTACGCTACATGTAGCGTAAAGAGCGTGAACTGTAGAACGCATGTAGCGTGAAGAGCGTACACCGTACGCCGCATGTAGCATACTAAGCGTACACCGTACACCGCATGTAGCGTAAAGAGCGTACACTGGACGCCGCTTGTAGCGTAAAAAGCGTACACCGTACGCTGCATATAGCATACTGAGCGTACACCGTACACCGTGTGTAGAGTAAAGAGCGTACACCGTACGCTACATGTAGCGTAAGGAGCTTACACCGTACACCGCATGTAGCGTTAGGAGCGTACACCGTACACCGCATGTAGCGTAAAGAGCGTACACCGTACACCGAATTTAGCGTAATGAGCGTACACCGTACACCGCATGTAGCGTAAAGATCGTGCACCATACACCGCATGTAGCGTAAAGAGCGTTCAACGACGCCGCATGTAGCGTAAAAAGCGTACACCATACGCCGCATGTAGCGTAAAGAGCGTACACCGTACACCGCATGTAGCGAATAAAGCGTACACCGTGCACCGCATGTATTTCCAAGAGCGTTATCGTACGCCGCATGTAGTATACTGAGCGTACACCCTACACCGCATGTAGCATGAAGAGCGTACACCTTACGCTACAAGTAGCGTGAAGAGCGTACACCGTACGCCGCATGTAGCATACATAGCGTACGCCGTACACCGCATGTAACGTAAAGGGCATACACTGTACGTCACTTTTAGCGTAAAGAGCGTATACCGTACACCGCATGTCGCGCAAGGAGCATACACCGTACGCCGCATGTAGCGTAAAGCGCGGACCCCGTACGTCGCATGTAGCGTAAAGAGCGCACACCGTACACCGCATGTAGCGTAAAGAGCGTACACCATAAGTCGCATGTAACGTAGAGAGCGTACGTCGTACACCGCATGTAGCGCAATGAGCGTTCAACGTACGCCGCATGTCGCGTAAAGAGCGTACACCATACCACGCATGTAGCTCAAAGAGCATACACCATGCGCCGCATGTAGCGTAAAGCGCGTACATCGTACACCGCATGTAGCGTAAAGAGCGTACACCGTACACCGTTTGTAGCGTATAGGGCGTACACCGTGCACCGCATGTAGCGCAAAGAGCGTTCAACGTACGCTGCATATAGCGTACTGAGCGTACACCGAATACCGCATGTAACATAAAGAGCGTACACCGTACGCTACATGTAGCGTAAAGAGCGTACACCGTACGCCGCATGTAGCGTACAGAGCGTACACCATACGCCGCAAGTAGCATACTGAGCGTACACCGTACACCGCATGTAGCATAAAGAACATACACCGTACACCGCATGTAGCGTGAGGAGTGTACACCGTACACCGCATGTAGCGCAAAGAGCGTACACCATAAGTCGCATGTAGCGTAGAGAGCGTACATCGTCCACCGCATGTAGCGCAAAGAGCGTTCAACGTACGCTGCATGTCGCGTAAAGAGCGTACACCATACGCAGCATGTAGCGTAAAGAGCGTGCACCATACACCGCATGTAGCGTAAAGAGCGTTCAACGACGCCGCATGTAGCGTGAAGAGCGTACACCATACGCCGCATGTAGCGTAAAGAGCGTACACCGTACACCGCATGTAGCGTATAAAGCGTACACAGTGCACCGCATGTAGCGCAAAGAGCGTTCAACGTACGCCGCATGTAGCATACTGAGCGTACACCGAACACCGCATGTAGCATAAAGAGCGTACACCATACGCAACATGTAGCGTAAAGAGCGTACACCGTACGCCGCATGTAGCGTAAAGAGCGAACACCATACGCCGCATGTCGCATACTGAGCGTACACCGTACGCCGCATGTAGCATAAAGAGCGTACACCGTACGCTACATGTAGCGTGAAGAGTTCACACCGTACGCCGCATGTAGCGTAAGGAGCGACACCGTACGCTGCACGTAGCATACTGAGCGTACACCGTACACCGCATGTATCATAAAGAACGTACACCGTATGCTACATGTAGCGTGAAGAGCGTACACCGTACGCCGCATGTAGCGTAAAGAGCGTACACCGTACACCGCATTAGTCCCGTGCTCGAATCCAAATTTTACCACAACGAAGCGCGAATTGCACATTAGTTATGTCTATAAAATTTTCTGGGCCATAATTCGTTTGCCCACTTGCCGTAATCTGCACCCAGTGCAGCTCCATAAAACGCCCAAGAGGTGAACATGATGGCTTGCCTCTAATATATTAAATTTCGCTCTCATCAATTGCTAGATATAAGTTCGAAACAGGTTACCTACATCAACAGCTAATGCTATTCCTACGGTAATATGAACTTGATGGGCTCACTCTGCCTTTCCATCGCCTCATTGGGGAGCGTCTCTTCCGGTGACAGGGAGGGTGGCCTGAGTTACGACCGCTGTCTATACGATCGTCACGACCCATGTTTTATTGGCGCTATCAGTTTCCACTGAACCAGTAGGAATTACTGAAGCCACAATTTTCTTGGTGGATAGCTTGTAGGGAACACAAAAGCCACACGTGAATGAAGTAAATTCAAATACTGCATGATCGAACTCAACGTGAGTGGGCGTTCAATCATTTATTGATGCTTATAACTGCAAAAAACATAGGGTTTATGAAGAGACCTGTTTATTATTCAGTAGTGTTGAAGTACTGTACATTGATATTTGTTTGATGATTTCGTTAATATCCATTAACTAAAATTGACTGCTGGTGACTCTACATTCATAATTTAACTTAATCTACAAATTTTAAATTAATAATAAATTGGAGTCAATACATTTGGTCCACATCGACACCCTCAATTTTGGTCGACCTTCATATAAAGTCCCAAATCGGGGAGAATAATGGGTCATTTCCCTGAAGTATGATAAAACATCTGAGTGTTGGTACGTTTTGAAACACAAACACTTAGTTTAATGCAAACAGTTTGACACAGGTAATTTTTTTTTTACAATTTTCCATAAAAAAAATCCATAAAACTGGATGAATGAACGGTACACTTTCATTTATAATCTATGACAAACCGTTTCATATTAATGTATATGTATGTATAACATGTATGCCCTTACATAAATTGCAGGAAACCGCTCTAGAAATAAATCATGAGTATTAGACAACTATACTGTATTAACAGCCAGGTTTCGCAGATAACCTATCGTGACGTGAATCCAAAATAACCGAACGCCGATGGTCACTAGCCGCTAAGCTGTAAAGGTCATAAACTGTTCAGTTTGCTTCTGACCTTCGTGACGACTGAATGTCATCGCGAATTCAACAAACACCGCAACGATCATGTGTGGTTCAGTGTTCGCCTATTTTGGATTTACACTATGGTTTTTAATAGGGAATTATTTTATAAGCCACCGTAAACAAAACATTCCACTCACCTCTTTTGTCTCCCAGATCCACCTCCGCAACCCAACCTTTCATGTTCCGTCAGTAATCAGACATGGGACGCATTGGAGGTGACCTATTCCACTGACCCGTTACCGGAGTACTATAGCGTTTACAACGAAGAGATGGATGCTACTGGAGCAGAGAATAACGGAGAAAACGTGTTCTTACCACCCAAAAACTCGGCAAATGCAAGTGCTTCTGTCGGAGGTAGTCAGCGCAGCAAGTCGAACGTGTTAGCAGCTTGGGTGGAAACGAGCGACGATGATACCCAAGGCACAGAGGAAGATGGCTCCTACGCCGGTTCTGATGATTACTATTACTATGAGAGCCAAATAACGGATGAAAAGGAAGGGTTTGTTCCAGGAGATGATATCCGAACAGCAGGCACACGAAATACAAACGCAATCAAAATCAGTGAACGCCAAAAGGAATCTAACATGAACGGTGTGGTGAGGGAGGAAGGACTCGAGACCACGGATGCTGGGAATGATCCCTGGCTCGTGGATCCAGAAGCGAAAGGCCCTGCGCATTTAATTCACGTAAACAACAAGAATACTGGGACCGACGATGTGCAAAGGCCTGGAAAATATGCGGTGACGGGTATCGAAAGCAAAAACCTGGATCCAAAACGGCTGAAAGAACCATCTAGTGGAACTGCCGATGGTCGTCAAAACATTTACGTAATGACCGTCAGAGAGAAGAGCAGCAGAGCATTCGTCAGAAATATCACAATTAAGGCTGATAAATATTCATTGTTACGGATTGCATGTGTGAAACTGTACCTATGTGAAAAAGTGTCTCATGATTCGGGCAGCGTATACAACTAATTGAAGGGTCGCTATCCCTGGCGCTAATTTTTTTTATAGCTAACGTCAGATCAACCCCTATCATCGCCGCCAACTGCCTTATCAGCCCCAAGTTGTTCCGAATACCTACCTACGGTACCATTTCTTACCTGCGAACATTCATAGCGTTCCTCAGTCACACCAGTCACTGTCATATCTGCTAGTGACATTCTGGCGAAAATCTGTTTCAGCCCATTTCAGAATCAGCCACCAGTCGTACCATTTTACCGGTTATCACTTTAATGAAACCTTTCCTGCCCAACCTGACCTAACCTAGGATACGTGTTTCTAACCCGCGGGGCAAAGGTACGTATTTCTAATCCGTGGGGCAAACATGCGTATTTTTGTAGGGTACGTAATGCCGTTTTTTAGCGTTTTTTTATTGAAGTTTCATTAAAGCGATAACTGTTAGGTTAGTACGCCTGTTTCGGCGAAATGACAGTGGCAGATATGACAGTGGCAGGTTTTGAAGTGGTGGAAAATGCGTGTGAGCTGAATCATCGTTAGGTAGAAAGCACGTGGGATGTAAGATTTTTAGCGGTTATGACAGTGTCCGGCCATGACAGTGAGGTGAAGTGAAGTGGCGATAGTGCGCGTGTGCGGGAATAAATTTAGCGCGAACGTTGGGCTCACTAAGTGAATTGCATAGGAAGAATATGAAACCGAAACGCGACATCAATCCTGTTCATAACAAACATAGGGAAGTGCATTATCTAAATGCTAACCTCCAAACAATTTCATTTTCAACTGATGAAATCGCACTTGGGGGGGTTATGGCGTCGGGAGTCCAGCGTTCGCGCTAAAATTATTTCTGCACACCGGTACTATCGCCTCTGCACTTCAGCTCACTGTCATGGCAGGATACTGTCATAACTGCTAAAAATTATCAGCACACGTGCTTTCGCACTAAGCAATGTTTCAGCCCTCGCGCATTTGCGCCACAATCATGGCATCCTTCACTCGGAGCAGCAACTGTCATATCCGACACTGTCATATCAGACACGAGTCCTGCCATTATACTGGTTATCACTTGAATAAACCTAAATAAACTGTCATGACCGCTAAAAAATGGCATTTCGTACCCTAGAAAAATACGTACGTTTGCCCCGCTTTTTAGAAATACGTACCTTTGCCCCGTGGGTTAGAAACACGTACCCCTAGGTTTAGTTTGGTTGGGTAGGAAAAGTCATAAAAGTGATAGCCAATGAGATGGTTCCTTAGCTCGGTTGGCGGAAAAAATCGTGGCTAATATGCCAGCGGCGGATATGACAGTGACTGCTGACTGAGAAATGATATGAATGTTCGCTGTTGAAATTAGTACCGTAGGTAGGCAGTCGGAACAACTTGTGGCTGATATGACAGTTGGCGGAGATGAAAGAGCTGATCTGACGTTACGGGACGGCCGTAGGCCAGGAAGGCCCGGTTACTATGACGCAGCAGGAGTTAACGCTTTCGGGTCTGCTGCTGACAATGATCTGACCTTACTCCTGGCCGGAATTGCTTGTTGAGGTGTCTTCTGGCCGGAAGATTTAGAGCGAAAGAGCGAAGTTTGCTCGCGTGTGAGTGTTTGCGAGCAGTGCGAGGTGCGCCTTGCTGCCGGCTACCCACACTCCGGGAATTAGCCTAGTGTCTGAATCTGTATCTATAAGTTGATGCAAGGCTGATATTTTTCATTTTATTGATTGTAAAATTGTCACGATTCATTTTCACTGTATTTGTAAAAAAACGGGATTTCAAGGGTCAAAATATTATATACATCAGTTTAAGCACCACACTGCCGGTAAATCACTTTTTATTGATCTACTCGACCAGGAAATCATTCAGTATTTTTGACAGTAAGCATTTTACCACATTTGCAAGTTTATAAGTACTGCGTTGTTGCAATAACAAGTATAATTAAGACTATCGATTCGTTATATATTGTGAATGCTTACTCAAGAAAACATGTAGTTATTGCTGATATTGTGTAGTTATCGAAGGCGTATTGGTGTAAATTAGCCTCCCCTTACCAAGAATCCATGGTCTCTTCATTTCTCTGTCCAAAACGAGGTTTATTGGGCTATTCTTCGGAGAATTAAAATAATATCAATCTAAACAGAAGTGGTGACGCGACAGTAAGCCATGGTAATAATATGAAATCATCAACATATTCTTCTTATGTGCCGCCATACTACTAACAATTTTTTGGGAATCTTTTTCACACATCTTGTCTTGATGCGATCAGGCAGGGGAAGGCTTGAAATTACCGATCAAAAACAACACAGGCCGATCACACTGCAACAGAGTTTTGTCTGTGAGTTTGGACAGAATCGTTTTTCAAGTGTCATCGTGGACAAGTTCAACCAGGAACCCAACATATCCCCAATTCAACAAGCCAAAACGATCAATTCATTCTTTTAATACAAGAGTTTAATGCTGCACAATATTGAATTTAGCCATGCCACGAAGAAAAGCGTTTACATTTGTAATTTCCCCAAAATTGAGGCCTTGTCGATGTTGTGGTAGTCAACAACCGATGCAAAAACACATTCAGCAATAAAAAAAATCCTGAGTGTATTGAGATGTATGATGAATATTCCTCCATATGATATTCATAGATGAAAATTGCTTTTCCCTGTCTTAATATGATTACTCAAGTTCTATAATATGAACAGACGGAGAAATGACCCCGCAGACACGGCCATGTTTAGTTAGTGGATAGCGCTACTGGGATTTGAAGGGATCGGTGACAGCCAAATTTAACTGATTGTTCATTTCGAACTTGAGTCATCAGTAAATGAATATGAATAATATCGTCCTATGAGTTGAAGGGTTACCTTTGCACTGAAGTCAAGTCGTTTGATGTCTGCAGCCAGTCTTCATATCAAGAAGATGGCGCTCTCTGACGCTGTATAGTTGTTTTGTTTAACTTATTTTTGGAGAATGTAGTGATCGAATTGTTTATAATTGATAACATTCGAATATTCCAGACAAATATCATTCCCATTTTTAATATTCAGTGTGTTACAATAGGACTTATTAAACGCAACGGTATATATGTGCATCGCATTATATAATAAACTAAATTATCAGGGCATATGAAACGCAACATTATTTATGTGCATCGCAATATATAATAATCTGAATTATCAGGGCATATTAAACCAACATTATTTATGTGTATCGCATTATATAATAATCTAAATTATCAGGGCATATTAAACGCATCACTATTTATGTGCATCGCATTAAAAACTACACCGAATTATCAGGATTTAATAAACGCAACAATATTTATAAGCACGCCGATCTTCCCTCGGGCAATGAATATTCGAAACGGTAAAATATATATTTTGAGTTAGATAAGACTGAAAATTTTATTCACATTTAACACAACTCGACCTTTGTATGAGTCCCAACACATTAAAATGAACAATCTGATAGGTGTTGCAGTGGAAAATTCGTAATTTTCTGATTTCGTGATTTCGTGATTTCATGATTTTCATCATAAGTTCGTAAATCGTAGACAGTATTTGTGAACGCTTAGTCTCCGAGATCTCACCTGGGTTTTATACCTGATAACTATATATACAATTAAATGGTACCAATGAGGAGACTGTCGTGTTGTCAACTTGTGGTACTGCACAATCGATTACTTGGAGAAACTACAACGTAAACGGACACTTGAAGTTTACTATTTCCATGGTATTGGGAAATGTGTGTGATTTACTTGTTCGGCTTTACACTTTGCAACTTCAGGCAATGGTTCACTCCCGTATATTCTCTGGCAAACGGTAAACTTGGTAACGCTGCTCTGGACTCGAGTTCTGGTGAGGTTTGTTTGTAAACATAATTTGTGCGTGTTTAATTGTTCGATTCAGACCTTCTTCTTGTTCGACCAGATTCTTGTTCGGTACATGAGTGTATTTGTATATAAAGTGCTCCTTGCAATGTTTGGTTGAAATACTGTGAGTAGCTTGCGTCTTTGTTATGGTTTCTTATCAATAGATTTTACTTTTAGATTAGTCTTCGCTGAAAAATGCAAACACATTCACAAATGTCATGCAAATATTTTCATTGATTCCGCAATAAAAATAGAAATGCTTGGCAATGATAAGCATGGTGTAACACTTCACTTCATCCAACCGCAGACAACCACGGCCTGCTGACCATAAAGGGCCTCACGCCAGGCCTGGACTACCTGCTAGAAGTGTACTTGCAGACGCCCCGGAGGGGAGCATCGCTACCGGTGTCCCTAACAGCCCTCATCCTCCGCACAGCAGAGAACCGAATGAGTGAGTGCGAGGGTCTGTGGGTCGACCAGACTTCTTGGTACAACTGTAAAATAGTTTCCTATTATGACTCGCAATCATGCCGTTTGCTTTTTGTATTAATCAAATTGGTTGATATGCTATTAATCTTATTCCTTCGAAATAATATCGGGGTACAAAGGTTTTTGTACATCATAGACTTAATTTTTTTAATTGAAAAATTGATGAATTTACTCCTTATGAGATAACTGAAGAGAAGTAACTCCAATCGTTGGCGACATAAGCTACAACATATTTATTGGCGTGAGTTGTTTTGGGCTCTGTGAAGGTGGAACTCACATTATTTGTCTATACGTTCTGAATGATAGTATTGAAAGATACGGAAATTTCTGCATTTTGTCAATAGTGATTTGTGTTTATTGATAAGTGTGGTGCGCTAAATAATGTTGTACATGGATCGATGGATATGATGTTGTGCTGTGAAGAGACATATTAAGCCACACTTCTATTGCTATATATAAATACATATTTGTATTTGCGGGGTACGGAGTAGAAATTTTCAATGATTCGATGTATAAAATTATCATCAATAGAGATTATTGTTGATGACAAACCGTGAGATATTTCTCATCTCAGAAAAAATGAGATATCATAACATTTTCATGATTTTTTTTTCCATCTGGATATATATTGGTATATATATATATCTATATATATATATTTATTTATATATATATATATATATATATTTAAATGACTTTTCCTACCCAACCAAACTAAACCTAGGGGTACGTGTTTCTAACCCACGGGGCAAAGGTACGTATTTCTAAATAGCGGGGCAAACGTACGTATTTTTCTAGGGTACGAAATGCCATTTTTTAGCGGTCATGACAGTTTATTTAAGTTTATTCAAGTGATAACCAGTAAAATGGCAGGACTCGTGTCTGATATGACAGTGTCGGATATGACAGTGGCTGCTCCGAGTGAAGGATGCCATGATTGTGGCGCAAATGCGCGAGGGCTGAAACATTGCTTAGTGCGAAAGCACGTGTGCTGAAAGATTTTTAGCAGTTATGACAGTATCCTGCCATGACAGTGAGCTGAAGTGCAGAGGCGATAGTCCCGTGCGCGGAAATAATTTTAGCGCGAACGCTGGACTGCAGACGCCATAACCCCCCCAAGTGCGATTTCATCAGTTGAAAATGAAATTGTTTGGAGGTTAGCATTTAGATAATGCACTCCCCTATGTTTGTTATGAACAGGATTGATGTCGCGTTTCGCTTTCATATTCTTCCTATGCAATTCACTTAGTTGTATACGCTGCCCGAATCATGAGACATTTTTTCACATAGGTACAGTTTCACACATGCAATCCGTAACAATGAATATTTATCAGCCTTACTTGTGATATTTCTGACGAATGCTCTGCTGCTCTTCTCTCTGACGGTCATTACGTAAATGTCTTGACGACCATCGGCAGTTCCACTAGATGGTTCTTTCAGCCGTTTTGGATCCAGGTTTTTTCTTTCGATACCCGTCACCGCATATTTTTCAGGTCTTTGCACATCGTCGGTCCCAGTATTCTTGTTGTTTACGTGAATTAAATGCGCAGGGCCTTTCGCTTCTGGATCCACGAGCCAGGGATCATTCCCAGCATCCGTGGTCTCGAGTCCTTCCTCCCTCACCACACCGTTCATGTTAGATTCCTTTTGGCGTTCACTGATTTTGATTGCGTTTGTATTTCGTGTGCCTGCTGTTCGGATATCATCTCCTGGAACAAACCCTTCCTTTTCATATGTTATTTGGCTCTCATAGTAATAGTAATCATCAGAACCGGCGTAGGAGCCATCTTCCTCTGTGCCTCGGGTATCATCGTCGCTCGTTTCCACCCAAGCTGCTAACACGTTCGAGTACTGCGCTGACTACCTCCGACAGAAGCACTTGCATTTGCCGAGTTTTTGGGTGCTAAGAACACGTTTTCTCCGTTATTTTCTGCTCCAGTAGCATCCAACTCTTCGTTGTAAACGCTATAGTACTCCGGTAACGGGTCAGTGGAACAGATCACCTGCAATGCGTCCCATGTCTGATTACTGACGGAACATGAAAGGTTGGGTTGCGGAGGTGGATCTGGGAGACAAAAGAGGTGAGTGGAATGTTTTGTTTACGCTGGCTTATAAAATAATTCCCTATTAAAAACCATAGTGTAAATCCAAAATAGGCGAACACTGAACCACACATGATCGTTGTTGTGTTTGTTGAATTCGCGATGACATTCAGTCGTCACGAAGGTCAGAAGCAAACTGAACAGGTTATGACCTTTACAACTTAGCGACTAGTCACCATCGGCGTTCGGTTATTTTGGATTCACGTCACGATAGGTTATCTGCGAAACCTGGCTGTTAATACAGTATAGTTGTCTAATACTCATGATTTATTTCTAGAGCGGTTTCCTGCAATTTATGTAAGGGCATACATGTTATACATACATATACATTAATATGAAACGGTTTGTCATAGATTACAAATGAAAGTGTACCGTTCATTCATCCAGTTTTATGTTTTTTTTATGGTAAATTGTAAATTTATTTTTACCTGTGTCAAACCGTTTGCATGTAACTAAGTGTTTGTGTTTCAAAACGTACCAACACTCAGATGTTTTATCACACTTCAGGGAAATGACCCATTATTCTCCCCGATTTGGGACTTTATTTGAAGGTCGACCAAAATTGAGGGTATCGATGTGGACCAATTGTATTGACTCCAATTTATTATTAATTTAAATTTTTTAAATTAAGTTAAATTATGAATGTAGAGTCACCAGCAGTCAATTTTAGTTAATGGATATTAACGAAATCATCAAACAAATATCAATGTACAGTACTTCAACACTACTGAATAATGAACAGGTCTCTTCATAAACCCAATGTTTTTTGCAGTTATAAGCATCAATAAATGATTGAACGCCCACTCACGTTCAGTTCGATCATGCAGTATTTGAATTTACTTCATTCACGTGTGGCTTTCGTGTTCCCTACAAGCTATCTACCAAGAAAATTGTAGCTTCAGTAATTCCTACTGGTTCAGGGGAAACTGATAGCGCCAATAAAACATGGGTCGGGACGATCGTATAGACAGCGGTCGTAACTCAGGCCACCCTTCCTGTCACCGGAAGAGACGCTCCCCAATGAGGCGATGGAAAGGCAGAGTGAGCCCATCAAGTTCATATTACCGTAGGAATAGCATTAGCTGTTGATGTAGGTAACCTGTTTCGAACTTATATCTAGCAATTGATGAGAGCGAAATTTAATATATTAGAGGCAAGCTATCATGTTCACCTCTTGGGCGTTTTATGGAGCTGCACTGGGTGCAGATTACGGCAGGTGGGCCAACGAATTATGGCCCAGAAAATTTTATAGACATAACAAATGTGCAATTCGTGCTTCGTTGTGGTAAAATTTGGATTCGAGCACGGGACGAATGCGGTGTACGGTGTACGCTTCTTACGCTACATGCGGCGTATGGTGTACGCTCTTCACGCTACATGTAGCATACGGTGTACGCTCTTTATGATACATGCGGTGTACGGAGTACGCTCAGTATGCTACATGCAGCGTTCGGTGTCGCTCCTTACAATACATGCGGCGTACGGTGTGAACTCTTCACGCTACATGTAGCGTACGGTGTACGCTCTTTATGCTACATGCGGTGTTCGGTGTACGCTCAGTATAATACATGCGGCGTACGTTGAACGCTCTTTGCGCTACATGCGGTGCATGGTGTACGCCCTATACGCTACATGCGGTGTACGGTGTACGCTCTTTACGCTACATGCAGCGTACGTTGAACGCTCTTTGCGCTACATGCGGTGTATGATGTACGCTCTTTACGCTACATGCGACGCATGGTGTATGCTCTTTGCGCTACATGCGTGGTATGGTGTACGCTCTTTACGCGACATGCGGCGTACGTTGAACGCTCTTTGCGCTACATGCGGTGTACGATGTAAGCTCTCTACGCTACATGCGACTTATGGTGTACGCTATTTGCGCTACATGCGACGTACGATGTACGCTCTTCACGCTACATGCGGTGTACGGTGTTCGCTCTTTACGCGACATGCGGCGTACGTTGAACGCTCTTTGCGCTACATGCGGTGTACGATGTACGCTCCTCACGCTACATGCGGTGTACGGTGTACGCTCTGTACGCTACATGCGACGTACGATGTACGCTCTTCACGCTACATGCGGTGTACGGTGTACGCTCTTTACGCTACATGCGACGTACGGGGTCCGCGCTTCACGCTACATGAGGCGTACGGTGTACGCTCCTTGCGCTACATGCGGCGTACGGTTTACGCTCTTCACGCTACATGCGGTGTACGGTGTACGCTCTTTACGCTACAAGTGGCGTACAGCTTACGCTCTTTACGCTACATGCGGTGTACGGTGTGCGCTCATTAAGCTACATGCGGCGTACGGTGTACGCTCTTCACGCTACATGTAGCGTAAGGTGTACGCTCTTCATGCTACATGCGGTGTACGGTGTACGCTCAGTATGCTACATGCGGCGTACGTTGAACGCTCTTTGCACTACATGCGGTGTTCGATGTACGCTCTCTACGCTACATGCGACTTATGGTGTACGCTCTTTACGCTACATGCGGTGTATGGTGTACGCTTTTTACGCTACATGCGACGTACGGGGTCCGCACTTTACGCTACACGCGGCGTACGGTGTATGCTCCTTGCGCTAGATGCGGTGTACGGTATACGCTCTTTACGCTACAAGTGACGTACAGTGTACGCTCTTTACGCTACATGCGGTGTACGGTGTACGCTAAGTATGCTACATGCGGCGTACGGTGTACGCTCTTCACGCTACTTGTAGCGTAAGGTGTACGCTCCTCATGCTACATGCGGTGTAGGGTGTACGCTCAGTATGCTACATGCGGCGTACGGTAACGCTCTTTGCACTACATGCGGTGCACGGTGTACGCTTTATTCGCTGCATGCGGTGTACGGTGTACGCTCTTTACGCTACATGCGGCGTATGGTGTACGCTTTTACGCTACATGCGGCGTCGTTGAACGCTCTTTACGCTACATGCGGTGTATGGTGCACGCTCTTTACGCTACATGCGGTGTACGGTGTACGCTCATTACGCTACATGCGGTGTACGGTGTACGCTCTTTACGCTACATGCGGTGTACGGTGTACGCTCCTAACGCTACATGCGGTGTACGGTGTAAGCTCCTTACGCTACATGCAGCGTAAGGTGTACGCTCTTTACGCTACAAGCGGTGTACGGTGTACGCTCAGTATGCTATATGCAGCGTACGGTGTACGCTTTTTACGCTACAAGCGGCGTCCAGTTTACGCTCTCTACGCTACATGCGGTGTACGGTGTACGCTCAGTATGCTACATGCGGCGTACGGTGTACGCTCTTCACGCTATATGCAGCGTACGGTGTACGCTCTTCATGCTACATGCGGTGTACGGTATACGCTCAGTATGCTACATGCCGCGTACGATAACGCTCTTTGCGCTACATGCGGTGCACGGTGTACGCTCTTTACGCTACTTGCGGTGTACGGTGTACGCTCTTTACGCTACAGGCGGCGTATGGTGTACGCTCTTTGCGCTACATGCGGTGCACGGTGTACGCTCTTTACGCTACATGCGGCGTATGGTGTACGCTCTTTTCGCTACATGTGGTTTACGGGGTACGCTTTCTACGCTACATGAGGCGTACGGTATACGCTGTTCACGCTACATGCGGTGTACGATGTACGCTCTTTACACTACATAAGGTGTACGGTGTATGCTCTTTACGCTACATGCGGTGTACGGTGTACGCTCTTTACGCTCGATGCAGTATACGGGGTACGCTCTTTGCGCTACATGCGGCGAACGTTGTACGCTCTTCATGCAACATTCACTGTACGGTGTACGCTCTTTACGCTACTTGCGGCGTACGGTGAACGCTCTTTGCGCTACATGCGCTGTACGGTGTACGCTCTGTACGCTACATGCGGCGTACGGTTAACGCTCGCTGCGCTACATGCGCTCTACGGTGTACGCTCTATACGCTACATGCGGCGTACTGTGAACCCTCTCTGCGCTACATGCGCCGTACGGTGTATGCTCTTTATGCTACACGCGGCTTTAGGTGTACGCTCTTTGCGCTACATGTGCTGTACAGTGTACGCTCTTTATGATATCGATCTTTACAACACACTCGTCGATGCCGTCACAACACAAAACAGTATTGTGCTTGGACACCTCAATATCCCTGACATTGATTGGGTAACAGAAAATTGCACTGCCACAGGCCAACATCTGATTGATTTTGCAGATGATAAGTTCATGACCCAAATGGTGAAGACACATACAAGAGGTAGCAATATTGTCGATCTCCTATCTAGTGCACTCAGAGCTAGCGACCACAACTGTATCCGTTTTTTGATAGAGCTCGAGTTGAAATCGTCAACAAATTGCGAAAAAGTCCCTAACTTAAGATTAGCTAACCTTAATAGCTTAACAGAGTCAAGAGCAACAGTAAATATAACCCTCAGTCAAGATGTCAATCAATCGCTTAACATTTTCTTGACCGCACTTAAAAATATTGAACATGAGCATATCCCGCGCAAAAACAGTCAAACCGCAGTCAATCAGTCGAAATACTGGAAAGGAGAATTGCAGCACCTTCAGGCACAAAAGAAAACAAGCACTCAATAAATCAGAGACATCCTCATGATTACGTAGAAAAACATGATTACAACATCATCAAAAGAGATCTGAAGAGGGTCCTGAAACTAAAGAAGGAAGATTATGAAAATTAAATTGCCGCTAGTACCATAACTAATTTATATTTCGAGCAAAAAATAATTTAGATATGTAATTGGTCCTCTCGAGAACGATGTTGTTGAACTATAAACGGACCATACCAAAATGAGTATCCTAATTGACGAATACTTTTGTTCTGTATTTACGTTAGTGAATTCGGATAGTACTAATCCTGAGGATATCATAGCGGAAAAACGAATTGAAGCCCTGAGCATGGTGAACATTTACCCTCCAATGTTATTAAATATATAGATAAATCGAAAGTCACAAAATCTCTAGGTCCAGACCAAGTTTATCTTTTCACCCAATCTCTCACAAATGGCACCTGCCACTCTATATGGAAAGAGGCCAATGTTTCCCCATTTTTCAAAATAGGGGACAAAAAGCGTCCCGTCAACTACCGTCCAATTAATCTCACCTCAGTCATTGACAAATTGATGGAAAGTATGATAGCGAATAAAATTACAGAATTCTTAGAATCCAACAAATTGATTGGCGACTGTCAGCATGGCTGTAGACACAACCGTTCCTGTCTTACAAACCGCTATTTTTTCGGAAAAATAATTAAAATCCACGTCACAAAA
Source organism: Gammarus roeselii (assembly GCA_016164225.1). Lineage (NCBI taxonomy): Eukaryota > Metazoa > Arthropoda > Malacostraca > Amphipoda > Gammaridae > Gammarus > Gammarus roeselii. The sequence continues at coordinate 18,689 of SDVV010004747.1, forward strand.
CTCTAATCGATGTCATTTAATTTGACTTTCAAACGGCCTTTGATGAAGTCCCCCACAAGCGCCTAGTTACAAGCGGCGTGCCTCAAGGATCCGTGTTAGGACTAGGTCTCTTTTCAATATTCACTAACGATCTCGATAGCAACGTACTCTCGAACATTAGCAAGTTTGCAGACGATACTAAGACAGGAGGAAAAGTGCAAACTGAAGAAGAGTGTCAGCAGATCCAACTAGACATGAACAAAATTGTTGATTGGTCAGAAAAGTGACAAAAGAAATTCAATGTAGAATATTCAATGTCCGAACATAAACTCATTCCTGTCAACGATGAGAGAGATTTAGGTGTCATCATTAGTTACGACTTGAAAAGTAGTAAGCAATGTAACGATGCTGCCAAGAAATGCAACAAAATGCTATGTATGATGTCCCACACTATCTCGTACAAAAACCCACACAGTATGCTCAAGTTAAAAAATGTATTTTTTAGACCGCATCTCGAGTATTCCGTCCAGTTCTGGTCCCCATATCTCAGAACAGACGTTATTAAATTAGAGAAGATTCACCATAGAGCTACCAAACTTATCCCTTCACTACGGAACAAATCGTACGAAGACCGGCAACGTGAACTCAATCTTTATTTGCTAGAAACGTCGAGTCAGAGGCGACATGATCGAAGTGTGGAAGATTATGAATGGTAAGGAAAACGTCGACCGAGTGAACTTATTCGCTCTAGCTACGAAGGGAATGACTAGGAACAATATACACAAAATCGTTGGCAAACCTTTCTCACTCGACATCACGCGCAACTTCTTCACATATAGAGTAGTCGAAGAATGAAACAAACTTCCAGAGGAGGTTGTAAACAGCAATACAATCGAAACGTTTAAGTCGTGGCTCGATAAGCTCTACATTACTCGACGATAAATAGCTAAATCGCTCCCTATCGTTCCCAGAAATTGGCGATGAAGCTCTCTTAGACGTTCTACTTCAGAAATAACCCTCTTGCTATCAAAAGGCAACCGGGTTTGAGCCAAAAGGACTGTTATTGTCTTCATACACTTGAAAGCACTTGTAAACGGCTCAATCCACAGGTCCAACATTGGAACCTTCCTGCAAACAAAGAGTGGCCAAAAGACAGAATTTTTCTCACAGGAACACATCTAAAATAATTTATATTCAAAATACAGCAATGAAATAGAGTAAT
>SDVV010004748.1:0-19889 GCA_016164225.1 Gammarus roeselii
GGTTGCGGTGGGATCTTGACTCGTGTATCTCGTTTACACGTGTCCTCGTGCTCTCGCTATCTCGTTCATGGGTTGCGGTGGGATCTTGACTCGTGTATCTCGTTTACACGTGTCCTCGTGCTCCCGCTATCTCGTTCATGAATTGCGGCCTGATCTTGACTCGTGTATCTCGTTTACACGTGTCCTCGTGCTCCCGCTATCTCGTTCATGGGTTGCGGTGGGATCTTGACTCGTGTATCTCGTTTACACGTGTCCTCGTGCTCTCGCTATCTCGTTCATGGGTTGCGGTGGGATCTTGACTCGTGTATGTCGATAACCCCTTTTCTCGTGTGTTTGACACATCTCGTTTGTTTGTCTTGACTTGATCTTTACACATCTCGTTTACACGGTGTGTCTTAACACATCTTTTTGATGAGCTGTGGTGTGACCTTGAAACAACTTGTTGATTTGTTTGGTAACTGTGGTGTGATCTTGGTGCATCTCGTTTGTAGGCTGTGGCTTGATCAGGGCACATCTAGTTCATAAGTGTCGTGCGTCTGACACACCGCGTGTTGTGGCCACTGACACTTGGCACGCTACGTTTACGAAGTGTGGTGTGCTCTTGACACGCCTCGTGTTCTGGCTGCCCTGACACTTGGCACGCAGTGCTACAGGGTGCGGCTTGGCACCTTCCTCCTGCTCCTGTTTCCCTGTAGTTGCCGGTGGGATAAGGCCATTACAGGTATATGGGACTGCACTTGGAGGTTTGGTGTTCAAACCGTGTCTGGGACACTGAAAATGTAGGGTAAAACTTGCTGTTACCCACCAATTACGTGGTTCTACTATCTACCTGAAGTAGACCATTACTTCTCCATCTGACCTTCTGCATCTGGATAAAATTAGAACCATAGTAAATTGCATTATTTCAATAATTTTGAGGTTTGTGCTTGTGCACGTTTCATGGTCTATTTGTAGGCATTACTTGAAAAAATGACTCGTTGGCCTGCCCATGGCCATGACATTGACACTTGAAGTTGTTGCTGATAGTGACGCCCCACCGCTGTCAGATGCAGTGCGGGCGGCTTGGCAGCAGACTGCTATTCCGAGCGATCACAGTTTGATGACCTTGCGTATTGGTGCTCGGGCCAAGGGTGGTTAGTTCTGCGCCGCACTGCGTGCAGAAATTCACATCTCGAGGGTTCCCTGTCCTGGAGCTTCCGGGAGTTGGAAGACAACTCGATCATGGCATCCCATGACACGGCATACAGTTCCTATTGCGACTGTAGTAGTATTCCTATTGCGACTGTGGTAGTATTTATTTCTGTTGTATGTGAAGTAGCGACTGTTATCTTGGCTAACACACCTTGAGGCCAGTCTGCAAAAGGCCATTTTTTTGTTACACGAAGTTTTCTGAAAATTTTGTAATTAAAAATATGCCGGTACTAGAAACCCACCAAACTTAGAACACAATGGTGGAAGAACTCATGCTATCTGCCATGCATTAAAACATGAACATTTTTCTCGAAAATCTGAATATTTTTCGGGAAATCTTATCTATTTTAGCTGCACAAATTGCATATTCTTCAACTTGCATCAGTATTCTCTTAACAATTAGTTGGTCATTATTTATGAGCTCATGTGTTGACCCTTTTTATTCTTTTTGTTGCAGGTAAGCGGGTGTTGTGGTGTCTAGTCGCTGTTTTGATCGAGTTGTTGGTGTCCAGACCCGACTTATCTCAATGATGAAGCGACCCTACCGTGATGGCGGCGCGGCTGATTACTTTGAAGGTGGCAACAGATATGAGGTGAGAAACACCTCCAAGCGAGGCTAGGGTGGAAAGGACGGTCCCATTTCTGACCCTGTTTTTTAGTGGCGTTATTAACGGGACATCTTCCAAGGGCTAAGGTCGGGGCACTTCAGTGGGGCTAGAGAAGGTGCATTTTTCAGTGGAACTAGGTATGGTACATCTTCCAGCAGTGCATGGGACGGGACACCTCCTAGCAGTATCAAGAACGGCACCTCCTCCAGCGGGGTTTGTGACAAGGCACCTTCAGGCGAGGTTAGGAACGAGGCACCTCCCAACAGTTGAGAGATGGAGCACCTACAATCTCCGTAGGCACGGAGCTCTCCCCAGCGGGGTTTAAGACGAATCACCTCCCAACGAGGTTAAGGATGGGTCCACTCCATGCAGGGTTGGGGACGAAACACTTGACCGCAAGGTTAGAGACGGGGCACCTTCCCACGAGGTTATAGACGAGGCACCTTCCCATGGGGTTATAGACTGTATTGAACGTAGTTAGGGTTGAGGCGCCTGCAAGCGTGGCAAGGAATGGAGCGCCTTTGTTTCAAGTTTTGGAGGAGGTACTTCCTAGGGTAGTTAGCTACGCGGCACCTTCTTGCGAGGTTAGAGACGGGACACCTCGTTAGGGACGGGACACCTCAGCGGGGTTAGGGACGGGACACCTCAGCGGGGTTAGGGACGGGACACCTCAGCGGGGTTAGGGACGGGACACCTTAGCGGGGTTAGGGACGCGACACCTTAGCGGGGTTAGGGACGCGATACCTTAGCGGGGTTAGGGACGGGACACCTCAGCGGGGTTAAAAACGGGCACCTCCTGGTGGTGCAAGACGCAGAACTAAGCGCCGTTGAACATTGACATTATACGAGACTTCAGGCGAGACAGTTATAGAGGAGGAAAATTGGACAATATTTTAGGTGGGGCAGTATTCCAGGATGTGCATAAGACGGGACTTCAGGTGAGACAGTAATTATTATTAAATAGAGGATGAACATTAGATGAGACTTTATGTGAGAGTGATGGAGGGTGAACATTAGGCGGGACTCATGTGAGACCGTTATTTTTTATCACCGCTAACTCCAGCATGTGTCCCAGCAACATGAAAGAAGAACAACAAGGCGTTGCGTAGGAATGGAAACCGTTTCAAGTAGTGTTTGTCCAGGACAAGGCACGTCGGCAGCGCATGAATCATTCGGATTCATTTAAAATTACGGTTAAATAATAAACTGTGTTGTGACTTGACAATGTGCTTGCCGCTTCTATTAGTTCAACGGCAGTTTATACATTATCTTGTGTTGCATTGGTATGCATGTGAATTGGGGAAACAAATTGCAAACAAAGACTTAATTATTTGATTGAACTTGCTGCCACAATTGGCGATAGCGGGCAACGAACGAATGTCTGTGAGTTGGTATTTGGTTTTTATGTTGGCGTCTACCCGAACATGACGTGTTGTTTGATGCCCGTAAAGATGCCGTTCTTGTCAGGTGTTGAGTGGTGCTATAGATGGCACTTACAACTGTCACTCGTAAACCTGTTCGCTTTGTCAACAGTTTGTTGCTGCATTCCTTTGTGCTGACTGATATGAGAGTGTCTGCGTGTACTTGCTCCTGCAGCCCAATGACCGAGGTCACGGCATTCTTTATTGATCTCTCTTCTCTGCTCCTGACAACTGCTAACCTACACAAACTGTCTCATCAACTGGGCTAATTCTCCTTGTTTGTACGCACGCACGTACGTATGTATGCACGTATGTATGTACGTATGCATGCATGCATGCACGCGGCAGGTTCTGGCTTGTGACTGTTCGGTGTATTAGTCTCGTACCGCATTGCTGCTTACCTCTTTCGGCTGAAACAGCTATCCGCAGAATGAGATCAATTTTGTATCGATTCCAAGTAAGGAAGACGGGCAGACAAAAAGGTCTTGCTGATGACCCCGGTTATTACTGCTGTGTTCGTACACCTTCCACCTGTTTTGGCTTGTTGCGTGGCTGACACCGCAACGAAAGGTTATGCATGCGGTCACTGCTTACCAACTGTTCTCTTCTGTGCATTGGCACCACACACACAAACGGTTGTGTGCATGCTGCACACAGCTGCCACCACAACAAACTGTTCTGTGCATGCTGCAGTTCGCCCGTGCTGAGGTGTGGAACCGTGCAAAGCATTCCTCACCTGACCTCTTGCGTCGAGCCGCCCTAACGGTATTTGTACCGTTTGTTTAATGTCTGGTGCGGCAGTCGGTCGCTTGGCGACCACCCTCCCTCATCCCTTCGTTTCTCCCCTCCAGGCAATAACCAGCGGCATTTAACATAAATGTGCCCCTCTAGTCACAACTTATATTTGTCCGCGTAAATCATGATGTAATGCTATCGAAATCACTCACGTTTATACGTACAGTGACATACTAGGAAATAACAGAGAAGCACTTTTTATATGCATTGTAAACTGTGCGCGGCGTCAGTTTAGAACAGTATTCCATCATTAGGTTTTCTTTGAATTCGTATCCCGTTTTCTTCATCAACGTGTTTTCCTTTCTGGATCTCAGTCGTTGTCTCACTGGAGCAGGGTAGGGTCTTGTTGTTCAAACATAATACAATCAATCAGTGAAATTTGTCTCCTTGCAGTTTAACAAGGCATATTGCCTTGATTCTTCTCACCGTAAGTTCTTCGTCAACACGAGCTCTGTTGAAAGAAAATGATTAGCTGTTTTTCTGTCTTAGGAAGCATCGCCAGTTATTTAACTCATCAGTTGTTTGTCTTTCAGAGTGATTGAGACCACGTGTTTCCAAATTGCTTTCCTATTTCAGTATTTCTGTTACGCATATGTCGGTGTGTATTTGATCAATACTGGGGCCCTTAGGTCTTGATTTCTAAATTAGTAATTACCTCTTGTATGATTTCCATGAAGTATATTTTCTGTTGCACATTTTCCAACATTTACTTATTTAGGTAGCTCAAACTGAAAACGTAACACCTCCAGCCAGTGTGAAAATTGTCTATTTAGTGACATTGTTTGCTTCTTATTTCATATTTTCATGACACGCTGTTCAGTATTACTCTGATTTGATTTAACTGTTCTTGAATTAGTTGCTTGTCCATCAGATTTTAGGGAGAAAATTATGAATACTCACTCAATTTAAACTATCATTATTGCTATCTTAGTCAGGCGTTCCCGTAAGAAATTCTAGAGGGAAACTATTTACATTAGGTGTTGAAGTTGGAATCTTGTTTCCTCATGAGTTGTTGAAGAAGATTATTTACTTCACCTAAATTGGCTGCCAATTAGCTTTAGTTATCATACTAGCTCAGGAAGAACACGTAGAAATGTCGGTGAAATGATCTTTCATCATTGCCATTGACGGACAACTATTTGAATCAAGCAGCTCTTTTCCGATACAGATAGAACACTGTTAAATGCCTTTTATATTGCTTGAGCTGACAAAAGTAGTAATCCTACATCATGCATCAGGGAGTTGGTTAAATGTTATCAATGGGGACGCTTCTTTATCTGGAGTGCAATAGCCATGTTGCCCTGGCAAATCCTTCCAAAGATAATCAATTTCCTTACCATTCATTTTTGTGCTGCGTAACTCCTGAAACAAATAAAGTTTAAATTGGGAGTAAATGAATCTTAGTCTCTGATGGGTTTGTTTCTCTAGTAGACAATCTTAGTTTCAACTTGCATAAAAAGTTGAATTATTTCATGCAAGCTGCAAAGATAAATGCATGCTTTTAATTCCACTCTATCCCACGTGATGCACATGTAGGCCAAGGTTTGTTTAACAGGATAAATTCATTGTAGATTACACTGAAACTAGTTTCTGTAATGTGTCAGGGCTTTTACTTTTTGTAATTGTATGTTTGGATTCTCTCACTTCAGGATCAATATTTTGACAGATGGAACAACTAAAAAAAAAAAATGAACATTACTGTGGAAAAATTAAATGTTCTAACAAACTCTTTGGAGAGGTGTGATATGTTGGATATCTATTCTCAAATAGTGTACAATTAATCCACCATATTTTTCATTGAATACTACCTGGCATAAGGAATACAGAGACTATGAGAGATTGTGGCATGCTCCTAGTTTTCCCTAGCATCTAACAAACCTATCCGTATCTTGTGTTAATCTTACCCACTCTGGAGAGAAGTTAAATTCCGCCAAAGATCAACATCCTTAAAGACTAGAAGACTTCTCTCCCCTAAATAGTTGCTGGAAGATCTCTGTGACTATTCTTGAAGTATCCTTTTATCAATCAGTTTTGGAGATGAATTTGGAATTGTCCATGTTTAGTAACAAAATGCAGGTAGACTGTGTTGGGCCACCAAAACAAATCATTTAGTATTCTTTATTAAACAGGTGCATACTTTGCTGTGTGGCATAGCAACTTCAGGCAACAAGACACTTGAGTCTGAAATTGAATTTTCTGCGCTATTTTTGCATTTTATTTGCATGTGTGAGCTTATTTGAGTCATTTTGCTGAATGATTGTGTGCCAGGAGACATACATTGTCTCACAAAGGTCTCCAATTTAGTTCTGCAATTAGAAGATTTAGTTTGCCGATTTGTTTATGAAGCTACAAATAGATATTATTGACCAATTTTACCATAGATTTAGTTTGAATTTTGATATATTCACACAAATGTAAAATTAAACTCTTTCAAATGTATACTTTTTCTGAATTAGTTGTGCATTGAATGCTATTTTTGGTAATTGAATCACAACCAAAGACTTCAACAGCAATGTCATCAACACCATAAATTTCAGACTGGACCAGTTCAGGGTAGACACTGAATGATAAGTTGACTACCCAAATGGCAAACCATGCACAGTGTGCTGCCAATGTGTGATGAATCACCACATGATGAAATATGTGGTATAGATGGTGGAATCTGCACAAAGCACTGTTGAAGATTTTGTTCTACATTTTTTAAAATGTCTTGTTGCAGAAGTCAGATGCCAACTGACCAGATTATGTTCTGCATCCAGTTTTGATCATTCATCCAACTTGAAGAGTTTTGCTGAATTCTTCATGTCCTGACTCTTCAGAGGTTTTAACTTGTGATGCATTTTGGATAATCATAATTGTAAAAAATTGAACAATCAATCCTGAATTGGAGTGCCTTGATATGTATAATGCATACTGGCAACCAGAAGTTGCTACTTATGATCATTGATGCATTAACTTCAAGTGTAATGGTTGTTACTAGTATTGCACTTTAGGTTGGTTGCCCAATAGAAATGAAACAAATTGGTAATGGTTTCATACCTTTCTGACACAGCTACCAATTTGAATGTGCTCTCTATACGCTCATAGATTTTTTTTACTGGTCAATGTATGATGTTTCTTTGATCATTTTTCAAACTGTATGTAGCTATAGGGTTCAGAAATTGGCTACAGATGCCAAACCAGCATCTGTTATGGGGAACTAAAAGAAATCATCACAATCCTGAAACTAAACTAAGTTATAAGTAACCAATGTCTAATAAAGTCCCTTACAGCTGTATAGAGATATATCAGAAAGTCTAGGTACCATGTTTTACAGACCGTTGAAGCTTTTGGAGCATAGGTAGCAAATACAGTTGGTACCATCAGTGATAGTTCATTTGTACTTCCTGCTCTGGCATACCTTTTCAAGTCTATTACAAATGGAACCACCTGCACTTGGACCTCTCGCAGAGCATGAGAATAATAACATAGCTTTATCTTGTGAAGTTTCCATCCAAAGTCAAGCACAGCAAAACAATTTGCAATTCTATCCTGCATGATTGCTATGTTTGTTTTGAAAAAACTTCCAGTGTGTTGAATGCCCTGCACGTCTGACCAATCTAAAAACATTGTTGTTTTACCTACTACTAAAACTTGTGAATTTATTTCTGAAGGACTCTCTCACTGTTATCTTGGATACCGCTTAAATTATGAGAATAAACTGTGATGATGATGTGCCATTGAGTGTGAATGGAATGCTAACGTTTGATGTTGCATTCAAACAGGTTTGATAAAATTGTCTGTACACGGTACAATGACTTGACTTTTTTTTATCTCTCTGTTAGCTTGCTTGGAGCAGCAGTGGGTGCATGTATCTTACCTATCACTCAAATGGGTTATTAAATGACATGGCTATTATTCACAGTACTGTAGCAATACTTGTTGAAACACTAATATATTCATATTATAGAATCAAATGAATTACTGCTTGCTTGTACTAATACCATTATTGACAATATCTAAAGAAATGCTACTGGCAACACCAGTATTTTTTTGCTGTTGCGGGTAAGAAGTGACTTGAAGTACGGCCTGTATCTATATATTCTTCATTAACCCTATATACCTGGTGAGTGACATTGGTTGGGCAAATCATAATAGACTTCACAAGGATGGCAGACTTGTAGTGATCTGTGAATAATAGAAATCAATTGTTTGTGTAATGTAACCTAATAAATGTAGAGGAATTTTATTAAACTTGGGTTTATCAGTGGACTTGGTATCACATTAGTTCATTGGAGTGAGGGATGATGTCAAGTTGATCTCATCTCAAGACTGTTTGGTTGAGAAGAGAATAGTTCTAATTTACAAGCACCAATTTAAGCTTATTTCCTATATTCAGCCTGCCAGGTTTGACATTTTTGGTTGGGTCATAGGATGCAATTAATGAAATGCAACTGGGCAATCTTCATTTATGCTCACGAACATCATAAACATTCAACTATCAATTGGGGATTTGGGAACTGAACACAATTTTTGTCTACCATCCTTAGCCCATACACTTTCTCAGCACAAATCTCCTAGTGAAGTATGGCAGGTCATGTGTTGGTTTGTGTTCAAGTGTGGAGGATGGGCTTGCAAGGATATCATCTGACCAAAATGCTCTCCAATAAATCTGGGAAGTGATTGTGAAGATGCTGCAAAATTTGATGACCTCCTCCATAAGGGAATGAGAAAGCAGAGCCATGAAATATGTTTGGGTTATTGTAGAACATTTTACACTGAAACCAAATGACAAGTGCCTGGTTTTTAGAACCATTCACCTATTAGCAAGAGTGTTATGTAGTTTTAGTTCTTTGAGTAGACCATGCTGCTCTTTGTATTGCCTCATTCATTGAGATGGAGCATATGTTACAATCAAACTGTTACATTGTGCTTGAACAGATATAAAGTGTTTCTGAAATGCTGATTGGTAGCCAGGTTTCTGTTGAGATATTTCAAGCATTCCAGATTAGTTTGCAAAGTTTGAGGACACATTGAAATGAAATGTTCTTACCAATTGTACCTCAAAGTATGTTAAAAGTTCTCAAATTAGTTGTGTGGTCTTGGTAGCCATGTTTTTCTTGCTGGCTTTGGTATTTTGGTGGATGAGTCCATGAGTAATCAATCTATCCTGGCTTTTGTTTGTAGTCCTGCATCTGTTCCATCAAGGATTACAAAGTATGATTTCTCCGATCACTTGGTAAATTGTCTGAAAATTGTTCTTTCCCTCCGGATGACAGTTAGCTTGATAAAGGGAAAGAGCGTTCAATATGAGCTATCATTACCATTATTTGCATAGATGGATCTGATAGAAATTGATTAATTGAAAGTTTATAGGATATAATTTACACTTACTGCACCACATGAGGCCAACTGATCTGTTGTCAAGGGTTAATCCTGAAATTGAAGTAGATGTAGCTTCTGGTCATGAAAATTTAATTACTGGGTTAAATTTGATCCTGATCAGTGTGATTAAAATTTGATCCACTGAAATTGATCAGGTTAAATGTAGGATTGAATTTCGTGCAACAAATCGAATGTTAATTTTTATTACACCCAAGTGAAAGGGACCATTTTTCAGTAAATGAATAATAAGTGAATTCCAAAAGATGCAAGCGTCTTCAATATTTATAAAAATATTTTGAGTACATGCTTCTTTATTTTTCATGAAATGACTTCAAACATTAGTAAGCAGTGCGGGCATGTGCTTTGTGCTCCCACTGCTCATGGTAGTTCATGACTGCAATATTTGTCTTACTTGAGCCTAATACTAAGAGAATACTTCCAAGAATAGCCAGTTCACCGTCAAGTTTTGAACCAACTTCAAGCTATGATCGCTTCATTCATGGCACGGTCACTGAATATTCAAACCTGCTCAGGTAGTTCGGCTTCTTGATGAAGATAAAGCACCTCTTACTCTCTGGCATCCACTTTGATAACATTTTTTGTGAGTGTCTGAGGCCACACATAGTCCCATTGAAGTTTGGAGGCATTGAATGTTGAATTGAGAGATGGGTAGTTTACAGTTATATTTAACAGGAAATGAGTCGAATCAAACCAGCTCTTGTTGCTGCTGAGGCATCAGAATTATGTTGGGAAAATGTAAATTTGCTTTAACATTTGAATTAGCTACTATGATTAAAAATTGAATACATCAGTCTTAAGATAGATTTAAATGGATAGTCAAGGTCAACCTCATCTCAGGCAGAAATATTTAGACAAAGTAGACGGCTTATTAACTGCCATTTATTTTTGTTCCAATGTAGCTAGTACTAAAAAGGACAATTCAACTATCACGCTAATCAAACAACTACAATTCCAGTCACTATTTTACATTTTAACTTGCGAAAAGAACCTATTCAATGAATTTGGCTGTCAAATATTCAGTTCAAGTACATACGAGTCTGGAATGCAGGATATATTGCTAGCCATTTTGAACATTTCTCAAAATCTGTCATCATTGGTCGACGGCTGAATGTTTCATGTAATGCCATATCCCATTACATACTTCATGCACTCGCCTCCTGACCTAAAATAGGTGTGTGGTATTCCTTAATATCATTGGTCGCCGGCTGAATGTTTTATGTAATGCCATATCCCATTACATACTTCATGCACTCGCCTCCTGACCTGAAATAGGCGTGTGGTATTCCTTAACATCATTGGTCGCCGGCTGAATGTTTTATGTAATGCCATATCCCATTACATACTTCATGCACTCGCCTCCTGACCTAAAATAGGTTGTGATTTTCTTTAAGATTTAAATTTCTTGGTGTAAAAATAATTCACTTGCATAATATTTAAAACTGGGATGGGCTTCCAATAATAATGATTGAAAATTAGGCTTATCTGTTTTAGTTATTATGTTGCTTTTATACAATTTGATTACTTTGCTGCTGATTAATTTTTTTTACCATTGCCATTCTTATTTTGAGCATGATATGATAAAGATAAATATGTTGATGACCAATAACTTCCTAGCTACCTCATAGTTCACCTATGTAGTTGAATGAGTTATCGATGATGCCTCATAATGGCTTAACCGTACATGCAACTGCTTCCACACGCCACAGCAGACGTAGTACTAATACTCCACTTGTGTGTAGATCGTCCCTTCCGAGCAGCTCTTATTAAACTGCTGAGCTCATTTGAGAATGACAGCCGGCTTGGTGTGTGTGTAGCTCGATGTTGTGCTGTAGCTGTAATCAGTGTGTAGCCGTAGGTGTTCCGTGGCCTGTGTGGCTTGGTGTGTGTGTAGCTCGATGTTGTGCTTGTGTACTGTAGCTGTAATCAATGTGCAGTCGTAGGTGTTCCGTGGCCTGTATTACTGGTGTGTGTGTAGCTCGATGTTGTGCTTGTGTACTGTAGCTGTAATCAATGTGCAGTCGTAGGTGTTCCGTGGCCTGTAATACTGGTGTGTGTGTAGCTCGATGATGTGCTTGTGTACTGTAGCTGTAATCAATGTGCAGTCGTAGGTGTTCCGTGGCCTGTTACTGGTGAGAGGAAGGCCAGACAAGCAATCTGTTAGAGCCGCCATGGCGATCTTGTGTTGATTGTGACTCCGACTAATTTGAGGCTCTATTTACTGTTAGGGAGTGGCAGGCGTTACGAGGCCAGGCCTTGATAGCTGTCTTGAAGATATAGAGTAGGGCAGTTACGCTTGGAGAGTGATTACAACCTGGGGACTGGAGGTGATTAAAGGCCGGGCCCAGTCTGGGGAGTGGAAGTGATTAAAGGTCGGGCCCAGTCTGGGGAGTGGAGGTGATTGAAGGCCGGGCCCAGTCTGGGGAGTGAAGGTGATTAAAGGCCGGGCCCAGTCTGGGGAGTGGAGGTGATTAAAGACCGGGCCCAGTCTGGGGAGCGGAGGTGATTAAAGGCCGGGCCCAGTCTGGAGAGTGGAGGTGATTAAAGACCGGGCCCAGTCTGGGGAGCGGAGGTGATTAAAGGCCGGGCCCAGTCTGGGGAGTGGAGGTGATTGAAGACCGGGCCCAGTCTGGGAACTGGAGGTGATCAAAGGCCGGGCCCAGTCTGGGGAGTGGAGGTGATTAAAGTCCGGGCCCAGTCTGAGGAGTGGAGGTGATTAAAGACCGGGCCCAGTCTGGGAACTGGAGGTGATTAAAGGCCGGGCCCATTCTGGAGAGTGGTAACCGAGCTATAATACATACTTGATAGAGTTGAACGGGGTAGCACGGTCAGACTGCATTGCAAGATCAGTCTCGTTCGCAGCCTGATGTGCGCGAGTGCCTACTTCCTGACTGTTCTGTGTGGGTTAACCAACTACTCATACGGCTTGAACATATAACGCTTTCTGCGTTGGCAAGCGTCGAAACTCTATTATTGCCCTAAGGGGCAGCAGTTATCACTGACCAGGCTCATTTCTAGAGCCAAAGATGGTCTTGCCCCCCAAAGCCCGCTGTGCTGCCACACAAAGGCAACTGCGTGTTGGCCGTGACGTAGTTCTTCCCCGACCCTGTTATTGCCTTCCTTGTCTCGCCTCAGTCGCAACCATCATTTTCAGCGTCAGGATATTGACATATTGTTGACGCGGCTCGGTCGTTACGCGTCAATTGTCACTCCGAGCTCAATCGTGGTTGAACGTGTCATTTTGGGAATCATTGGTCGTTTTCGCGTACCGATTTGTGTGCCTCACATGCGCACGCACAAGCATTTTGGAAACCACGATTTTTTTTGAAGGACAGTATTGTTGATCCTGGATTTAGTGGTTTGTTTTGTTGACTCTCTCAAGGTTATTATCCACTTTAGCCCAGGCTTTTGTTGTACATCTAATGAAGTAATCAAGGATTGCAAAGGCCCTGCAATAGGTCATCACATGCGGCCTGTCCCGGTCCTCTGGCTGGTGGTATCTGCACCACGCGGGCGGTGGGACACTCCGCTAGTGTTCAAAGACGTGCCGTGCTCAGTCTGCTACGTCCGTAGCAGCAACCTCCTCCTTTCAGCGAACCATGAAGATTCCATACCAGATTCCTCGACTGGCTCTGAGCGAGGCGACCAGTGGCGTGCGGTCTCCGTGGCTCTGCTACCCTAGCAAATGTGGATCAGTTCCTACTCTCGGTCTGGGTGCTTGTTGCGGTCCTGCTCGCTATCAGGTTGAACAGCGCCTTGGCGAGCTGGTGGTTTATAGACAAGCTGTTACACTCCTCTTTCGTATACTGTTGGGCGTCCTGTTTTTTGAGAACTAAGAGCCCCCAATGCAGTGGACCCTCTTAGCTTGATGCCTAGTCGATGAAGACGTCAAACATGCATATCCGAGACAGCTCTCGGCTGTAAATATGAACGGGATTTGTCCTAGTAGCTTAACAGGTCTGCACTTGAACTGTCCATTTGGCTAGGGTTGTATCACGGATTCTAGGTGGTTTGCCGAGGATGGCCAAGGCCATTATGTTCAGTTATCAGGTATGACTGTTTGCGCGTCTCCTCAAGAAAGACCCCTCTGTGAAACTTTCCCCCCGACGCCTCTTCACCACCTCTCCTGACGCCTTTGACACAGCCCTTTGTAGAGCCATCACCCTTACACCTCTTCGTCGGGCTTTGGTACAGCCTCTACGAACGATCCATCTGCCAGACCCTCTCACTCACAAGTCCGTCCGCCGCATGCCTGTCCGTCTGTCAGAGATGGTTCCTTCCACCTCCGGGTTCCCCTTTGTTCTCAGTAATGAATTGTGACGAGCAGCCTTCGTTCTGCCGTCTCGCCGCCAGGTTCAGCGGACGGCTGGCGTGTACGTCCTGCCGGCCGCTTACCGTCGTGTGTGCGCAGGGGCGGTAGGCCTGAAATGGCAGGGCTAGAAGGGGTGAGTGGGCCTTCCAGGTTGCCTACTCGGGGACTTGGCTGGGCTGTAAAGGGTTGCCTTTCAGGTAGCGTGCGCGGAGGCTGGAATGGCTGTCAAGATCTTCGGCCCGTCCAGGCTGCTTGCTCGGAAAATGGAATGACTGGGCTAGATAAGGGCAGTTTCTCAGGCTGTACGCTCGGAGACTGACTTGGGCGGCCTTGATTGAGCTTCCTTCATCATGCTCCTAGTCTGGGCTCTGTTCGACAGCCTTCCAGGCTGCATGCATCGAGACGTGGGACAGTCAGGAGAGTCGAATACTCTGTTTCGGGCTATCGAACCAATAATTAAATTGCTTGGTGCTCGATGCTGGGTGGGTGTTAAAAGAAGTGTTGGATGCGAGTGCACATGTTGCAGACGTTCAGTGGCCTGAGGTTGTCTGGTTACTTTTTCCAAGGAACAAACTAATGCCAAGTATGCTATTGGTCCTAGCCATGATTTCGTTGCCAAGTATGTTATTGGTCCTGGCCATCAGGGATAGTCACCAGCTACAGACAACGATACCGAGGAAGTGATAGGTCCTGCTTAGACTCCCAATTTTTGTGGATTGAATCAGTCGTAAAAGACAAAAGATTAACTTTTAAAACTGATAGTAATGTTCGCGCTAATAAACACGTTTTTGAACTTCTGACGGTTTTATTACTATAGGTATTTGCGCTCACTATTCCATACCGTCTGCTTCTTCCGTTGTCATATTTGACTAACACTTCTAAGAACTGTATTGTCTATGCCACCTCTTTCCGTGTGAAATAGTTCTGTTTGACCTTTGCGCTAACAACCTTTGTATCCCCTGCCTTCTGTTCGCTACAGTCCTATCAGCCATCCACCCGAGCATACCCCTTGATCAACACTGACGAACAATGGCCATTAGCTTTGAAATGCTCAATTATGGGTGCGAGCTCCATCGCAATCTGGCCTTCTCGAGGCATTGGCTTGAAGCGGCGTATAGTAGGTGTGCTCGTACCGAGTCACCTCAACAGCTTTGATGTGTATGAAGCGTGCATGAACACTCCGTTGCTGGTGCCTCATAGGGACCGGTATGAGTTGTGGTAGTGTGCTGTGTTGGGTGTGGCCTGTGACTGATGTGTCGTTGATAGTGCCGTGACAGGTATGGCCTGTGACTGATAGGCGTCACCGGTATTCTGTGACTGATAGGCGTCACCGGTATTGCAACCGGATTTGTTTGAAGTGAAGCCAAACTTTTCTCACATTGTCTAAGACGTGCGTGGGAGTTTATTTTTGCTGACGACCGCTCAGGAAATGATGACCACCCCCGGATGGTCATAGTTTAATGCGGTC
Organism: Gammarus roeselii; assembly: GCA_016164225.1. Taxonomy (NCBI): domain Eukaryota; kingdom Metazoa; phylum Arthropoda; class Malacostraca; order Amphipoda; family Gammaridae; genus Gammarus; species Gammarus roeselii. The sequence goes on from SDVV010004748.1 coordinate 15,178, forward strand.
CACCAATACTCTATTGTCGTCGTTTGCAAAGTCGTGAGACATTTTGCGGATACTCTTGTGGCCGTTCCAAGGCTTTCGTTGCAGATACCTTGATGGGCGCTTCTAATATACAGACCTGCAGCACTGACCGTCGTGCAGTCTTGATCACCAAGCGTCGTTCAGTAGCGGATATGGTAACGCATAGCCACATTTTTGGAGGTTGCAGGCAACGCTGAGCAAATGGAGTTCGCGAGCACCACTCGAAGTGTCAGCTCTGGCTCACTGCAAACGTAGTAAGCATGTGCGGTGCGGCGGCGGAAGAGGAGAGGCTCGCTTTGTGGGGTGCGGCTCTAGAATGTTAGAGCGGTGGGAGAGGCACTGCAATTTGGGAACGAAATGCCTGCCCCTTCTTCTGGAGAGGAAGGACTTCGTTGTATGGCTGGATGGAGGGTGATGCAATCAAGGAAATGTGAATTTAATGTAGCAGTTTTGTGTGCGAGGTCAGTACTGGGATCGTAGGAGAGAGGAGGACCCGATCAAAGCTGTTGAAGTTTACAAGTGTATGAAGACAACAACAGGCCTTTTGGCCCAAACTGATGATCGTAGAAGTGTAACCGTAACCAGGCAAGAAAGCTTCATTAACGGAACTGTACAAATATACAGGACTGACGTGCATGGAAACTGCTCTGGAGGCCATGTTGGGGCGCTTAGATGAACATCGATTAGCTGCTGAATAGAGGCGACGCGATGATGGGCAGCCTTGAAGGGTGGCCCTTCAGGAACGCGATGAAGGGTGGCCCTTCAGGAACGCGATGAAGGGTGGCCCAGCGGGAGCGCGATGAAGGATGGCTCAACGCAAACGCTATAAAGAGTTGAAGGGTGCCCAGCGGGAACGAGAGGATTTGTGGTCTCACAGGAGCGCAGTGAAGGGTGTCCTCACAGGAGCGCAGTGAAAGGGGTCCTCGCAGAAGCGCAGAGAAGGGTTACCAGTGGGAGCGCGATGCAGGGCGGTCCAGCTCAAGCGCGATGAAGAGTTCAAGGGTATTCAGTGGGATGAGAGGGTTTGTGACCTTACAGGAACGCCGTGAAGGGTGGCCTCATAAGAGCGCAGTGAAGGGTGTCTTCACAAGAGCGCAGTGAAGGGTGTCCTCACACGAGCGCAGTGAAGGGTGTCCTCACACGAGCGCAGTGAAGGGTGTCCTCACACGAGCGCAGTGAAGGGTGTCCTCACACGAGCGCAGTGAAGGATGTCCTTACGAGAGCGCAGTGAAGGGTGTCCTCACAAGAGCGCAGTGAAGGGTGTCTTCAGAAAAGCGCAGTGAAGGGTGTCTTCACAAGAGCTCAGTGAAGTATGCCCTCACAAGAGCGCAGTGAAGGGTGTCCTCACAAGAGCGCAGTAAAAGGGTCTCCTCACTGGGACGCAACAAAGGGTGGCCTCACAGGAGCGCAGTGAAGTGTCCTTACTAGAGTGCAGGGAAGGGTGTTCTCACAAGAGCGCATTGAAGGGTAGTCTCACAAGAGCGCAGTGAAGGGTGTCCTCATTGGGACGTAGTAAAGGGTGTCCTCATTGGGACGTAGTGAAGGGTGTCCTCACTGGGACGCAGTGAAGGGTGTCCTCACTGGGACGCAGTGAAGGGTGTCCTCACGAGAGCGCAGTAAAGCGTGTCCCCACTGGGACGCAATGAAGGGTGGCCTCACAAGAGCACAGTGAAGGTGTCCTCATTGGGACGCAATGAAGGGTAGCCTCACAAGAGCGCAGTGAAGGGTGTCCTCACTGGGACGCAATGAAGGGTGGCCTCTCAGGAACGCAGTGAAGTGACCTCACAGGAACGCATCGGAAGGAAGGCCTTACAGGATCACTGCCCGCTCCTGTGATTACTTCAGCCCTATTTTTAGACGCTCGAAGATTCACCAACCTGTTGAGGGAGGGGGGCCTCCAGGGCATTCATATTCCTGCAACAGGTTTGATTGGCTCAAATTGTTCTTGCGTTTCGGTATTTTATAGCCGAGGAAAATTGTTGGAAGCTCTAGACAATTGCATTGTTTTGTTGCGGCTATTTTTTAGGCAATGTATTTATTTTTATCTCAAGTAAAGGTCGACCAATAGTATTTGAGGGCGTTCCGTGATGTAGCTGCAATAGAGTCTGAGTCAGCTAACATCGCTCAACGCGCTACATTTATTGCGATCGTACAGCACCCACTGGCTGGGCCACCAGGAATGGTGTATCCAGCGTCAGGTGGCTTACCATTTGCGACGCCCCTCCGTTCCACACTCCTACTCCTCACTTCCTTCCAGGGGTCGGCGTCCGTATATCTGTCTTGGTATGACGACCATCTGTACCTACCGCTGATCTGACGTCTATTGTCTCGCACGCTATCATGTTGCTCTCTCGATCATTACCGATCGCCGTGTCATCCGTATGCAGGATACTGTTGGCAATGGGATGCTGCAGAACAAAGTGAGAGGTGCTGAGACTCGTGTCTGCCGTATGCAGGATAAGCTTCTGCCTGGTCCATAATGAGAGAGACATGTGTCTACCGTGTGCTGAATGCGGTGGTGGAAGTTGAGTGTGTGCCTGCCATATGCTGGATACTGTGATAGAAGTTGCGGCTTCGCCATTACAGCCGAATCGAGGTGCGCCACCGGGACTGTGGCTGTATTTGCAACACAATTGCATACCAATCGCTACATATTTATGCCTGCTATCAAATTCTTGATGTCGAATTCTTGATGCAATGGGAACTGAGACATTGTTATCTGATTTTTTATGGTAAAAAAATGGATACACCAAAGAAATATTCAATTTGTTGTACATATTATTTTAGCAAGCCCTTTGCAGGTCATCAGTGGGTTGGAGTTTCACCACACACAGTGCGCACTAGTCAAACTCAAGGGTGTAAATGTAATCCTCTGAAATTCCCATGTGACAGCATTACTCGGCGATAATCCCAAACAAATATATCAATCAAACTGTCAAACCACTCCACAGCGCACCGTCGTGTAGTTGTTGAGTTTGAGAATTGCTCCACTGTCTCACGTCTTCGCGAACAGTCGCCGCCATTAGAATATGTCCGTCCTGCTATCCTCAGCCGTTGACGCATTGAGGACCTCGCCTCTGGAGGCATGGGCTGTGTACCTTGCATTATTGCTGCTGCACTTCCGGTTTTGACGCAACACGTCGGCCGTGTCGGGCGTAAGCTGCTGTGTCCATAGTCGGCTCGGATTATTTCAGATTCAAAGTATGAGCCTTTATTCTGAACGGAAGTTCCGCTTTAAGATGAACTTCTCGCACTCAAGTTAGGTGTCGCGGTAAAAATTACGATGCGAACTTTCTCTGAACATTCACTAGCACGTAACATTATGTGGCACATTGCATAGAGGTCGAATAGTATGACAAACGAGTTTTAAAATACGAGACAACCGATTTGTTGAACGTGCATTCCGTATCATAGTACTATTTTACTTGGTTACTATTTCGCTTGGGTAATAACAGACATCCAGCACGATGCATATGCAGCCGGCTCTGAGTCTCGCGATGCATGACGCACGCATCGACTAATACGGGCATGAGTGCTTTACCATTGGGCACAGACTTCATTCACTGCTCAAGAAACACGGTGTTAGAGTGCGAACACCGCATGTGAAGGGTTGTTTCGGCCCACACTTGTCTACACTCAACTTGCTGCGTTTCCTCAACCGATTACTGGGTTTATTTCAGCAACAATGAGATTGAACGCGGTCAATAGAAATGCCTCTACCTGAAAGCAGTGTATTATTCAATCTAGCTGGTAAGCCATACCATTGTTTACCGCTGAAATGAGGACTTTCAATTCTGAAGTAACTTCTGTGTCACATAGTATTATTATTGATTGCTATGCCGCGGCTGTCGTAGCGATTTTTTTGTATGTATTCTTCACTGAAGCTAGGGTTGTTGTTTTTTATGTCAACAATGAAAGCAGGGAGAACTGGCATAAGCTGTTGGTGCTCGTGCAAAGTGCTAACACAATACCTTCAGGGTCTCGAGTTGTGGTGGTGACTACACCGCCTGTACATCGACATCTGGTGGCGCAGGCTGAACTGTGTAACGGAGGCCCTCCTGCGCGATGTGTAAAACTGTTGGCCGCAGCTCGCCTCATTGTTTATGCTTACATCTCCTTTTTCCTCCCCTTTTCTACCAGTCTCCATATCCTACCTCCGGCCTTTCTTCCACTCCCCGTTACTCCTTCTTGCTAATCCCTTTAACCCCCCCTAGGCATCTGTTAGGTTCACGGGCCGCACGGAGTCACGGCCCAACCGGGGGGGTGAACACCCTTATTTCCCTTCAGACTCCCCTCTTCTTCACCCTTTACTATCTCTCCTTTTCTCCCCCATCCTGATTTGCTTGACTTTATTTACCTCATTTGCATCTTATGTTTAGTTCAAATTTCCTTAAACTTGTCTCAGACTCCTTCTTAACAACTCTCCTAATAGTCGCTGCACACATACACACGCACGCACACACAGACACACACTCAAACATTCACACACCGGTTCTAACTATTCTTCTTTTGGGTGGCAAATAACAGCCAAATTGCGCTCTTTCTTTCATGCAGCCTTTTTTTACGACTATCCCTTCTTCTTCTTTCATTCTTGCTGTTCTCATGCGTAAAATTCCCTACACCTAGTGTAGATCTCATGCATGGGATCCCCGTTTTCTGTCTCTTCTTCATCTTCCCCCTCAGCAGGTGTTGGA
>SDVV010004749.1:0-19886 GCA_016164225.1 Gammarus roeselii
GTATGCACACAATCTGGTAAAGATTGGTAAAAACTACAGAGTCAAGTGGGTAGATTTGATATGAATAAAGTTTAAATCAATGAAGAAAAACAATACATAAGTATGACAACAGGGGAAAAAAATATTCGGTTAGATTAGGTCAGGATGAGTTAGGTTTATGGCGATTTTCACAACTTTTGTGAAAATGTTATAGTGGATCTGGTGAATGCGGAAATAAACCAAATATTCTGAATTGGAACACAATCTCATAACAAAGCCTGAATTAATCAAAAACTTCTAGGTGTACAACTGCAAACGTATCACAAACATTTATAAAAGTATGACATGCGGGAATAAGCATCTAGTAAAGACATGCGAGCGGGTAACATAATTGAGATACATATTGAAGTATTGAAGAAATTTTAACACTAACTCTACACAAAAACGGTAGATTAGCTCCCCAAGACTACATGGAAACGGACCCAAATCCAGTGTCAAGAGGTAAAAACATATCAAAATTTTAGATCGGTACAGCCAAAAAAAGCGTATTTTTTACCCAACATTCCATGAAATTAGGCCAATATATCGAATAAATATATATTCCTATGATAACCAATCGAAACATACAACAACAACTATAAAAATTAGCTAAATAAGATTCTCTACTCTATCCTAACCGACAATGATTAACTATTAGATACGGTGTATCCTACTTCACCCAGATGATAAATCATACTCCAATATCCCCACGTGATCTGGTTCATGACTAAGATCGTATACTAATAACATAATAGCCATACCTAACTCATGCTATGCCTCTAGCAGGACAAAATCAATGCCCACTGTGTCATAACAACGAACTCTACAATGCTCTACTAGGTCGGTCCTCAGCAATTTACCACTGATATATAACAAATTTAGAGGTAACACCCAGTCATGGTACAATTCCTCAGATATACATACCATGCATCTGTTTAACCCATCGTCTCAGAACAACGTCAAGCGAAGTCACATCCTGGACATAACCAAAATCTAGACACAGGTACAGTGGTCAAGAATGAGGCTGACATGAGACTCAAAGAGAGTGTGGTTATAAAAAGATAGGCTTCTGTTCACTGATGACTTAAGTAACGATGAGCAGCTTGTCGCACACCCTCTCTAACAAACCCATGGAACTCAAGATCGATGTCTACAAGAAGGGCTTACAAAAATTCACGTTGAACATGGATGAACACCAAATGACCACCAAAGAGTGTGAACCACCTCTACCCCAGGACCCCCTTCATCCATAAATCGTCTTCTAAAACGTTACAATAAACATTTACTAGGATCAATGACGATATTCCACAAAGATGCAGTACGGACTTACACCTCTTAAACATATATTCCTATGATTATCGTGATAAAATCATACAACAACAACAATAACTATAAAAACAGCCAAATAAGATTCTCTACTTTGCTATAATTCACATCAAAAATGTAATACATTATGGTATCCATTTTAGTAAATCGATCGACTTACTACACAAATAAGTATAAACACAACGAGCTTTTGCCTAGAGGAATCTATTAATCCTAAACATTGAAGAATGGTCCCATAATAAACATACAAAAAACTAACAGCAAGACCAAGTTTGTAACAAATGGGATCATCTATATCTAGAACAACCGCGTCAAACATTGTACCAGGATGTAGGAAGATATATAAAGCACAAAAAAATAAAAAGCATGTAACTAAATTATACCGAAAAAAATGTTCTACATTGTAGATACAAACGTAATATATCCCATTACTCATAAAATTGTATAAAAACCCAATACATTGCATCGAAGATGGAAATTCAACAGAAAACATACAAAACTGAACGAAAATATACTAAAACGCTCGAGATATAACAAAGCAAGAAGATTAATTCTCTACCATACCCAAAACATATATTAAAAACCGTGACAAACAAGAAAAAGCAAGTTACCAACCAAGCAATTATACTCTTGGGTGATTCTCCTCTATGAATGTTTCAGTATCCTGTTAATTTTGTATATTTTTTCCTTCATCGGATAGCTCACAACATAGAAACACGAATGAAGGAGTTACTGCAGGAGTAAGTACAACGGAGCGCCGAGGGTACTGATGAAAACAATAGCAGAAAATAACAATAAACTAATTGAATCTATGCCACGTGAAAATCGATCAATATCGAACGACGTAGAAATGATACAAAGGTTGAAAAAAATTCATCATGAAGGTGTCCGGAAAATCAATATTCGTGCAAGAAGAATGTGTGTGGAGTATTAACCTCCACACGTAGCCCACGTTTCGTTGTACAACCTCTTCTAGACTTGAACCCTCAAGTGATAGTAGAAAGTGAGCAGACAAGCATTTATATGGGCCAAACAATGGCTATCCTAATTCTGTATCTGAATACATACGCATCAGCTATTTTTGTTTGCCAAAGTAGTGAATATTTGTTAATGGGAAGGATCGAAAAACTTAATAACATCTTCGTTAATTATCTCAAAGATCTCAAATATTTTTGGCCTTGTAGCCGGGGCTTTTGAATCTTGCAGCCGTATCCACCGCGTGTCGTAGAAGGCGACTATAGGGACGCCCCGTAGCCGGAAGTAGAATTGTGCTACCGCAACCCCAGCGTGTCGTAAAAGGCGACTAACGGGTCGGAGCGAAGAGGCTAGGAATCCAGTTCTCTGTAAAACCTTTCCTCGAAGACGGCAAGATGAGCGGGGGGAGGAGAGGCACACGCCTCTCCGAACCCTATTGTTAGGGTCGCTGAATGTGCGTGGCTGTAGTGCGAGTGATGTAAAGAGGAGGGAGATAGATGAGATTTTTGTGAGGAGGAAGTTTGATGTGTTGGCGCTGAGTGAGACTAAGTTAAAAGGTAAGGGCGAATGTGAGTTTGGTGTGGTAAGTGGAAGAAAGTCTGGTGTGGACAAAGGTAGAGCACGAGAAGGTGTGGTCTTGATATTGAGTGATCGGTTGGCTAGTAGCGCTACCGAATGGAAGGAGGTGTCCTCAAGATTGATGTGGGTGAAAGTCAAGTTAGACGTAGAAAGATGGGCATTTGTGAGTGCTTACGGACCTGGCAGGGAGAGGAGTGAAGAGGAGAGGGAGCAATTCTGGACTGACCTGATTGAGTGTATTGAGAGTTTTGGAGGTCATTTCAATGTAGTTGTACTGGGTGACCTTAATGAGAGAGTTGGAGATGTGGTGGTGGAGAATGTGATAGGAAGGTATGGTGTACCCGGATGAATGACAGTGGAGAAAACCTGAACGGTCTGTGAATGGAGCATGAGTTGGTGGTCGGGAACAGTTTGTTCAAGAAGCGAGATATTCACAAGTACACATGGGTAAGGATGGCCCATGGTGCAATGGTGGAGGGAGCACTGATGGATTTTGTGCTGATATCGAGAAGAGTGGTGGGGAGGCTGTTGGATGTGCGGCTGTTGAGAAGGGAGGGTGGAGGAGTGTCTGACCATCTGCTGGTGGAAGGTAGATTAAGTAAGAGTGGAGCAGAAGTGGAAGGGCAACAAACGAGTGGGAGGAGGAAAAGAGGTAGTGAAAGTGACTGGACTGAATGTGAAAAGTAGAGCCGAAGAGTTCCAGCAGGCGTTGAAGGAAGAATATGGCAACGAGAGAGGACAGGAGCTGAGAGATGTGGAGGAAGAATTGGAGACGTTAAGGGATGCGTTGCTGAGATGTGCGAACAAGATTTGTGGTGCGCGCCGTGTGGGAGGGTGCAAGAGGAAAGGCTGCGAGTGGTGGAACGAGGAGGTCAAACTGGCGGTGGCACGGAATAGAGGAGCGTTTGAGGAGTGGTTGCAGGTGAAGTCGGAGGTGGCTCATGAAAGCTACAAAGAGAGGAGGAACGAGGTGAAGCGGGTGGTGAGGAGAGCCAAAAGGGACGCTGATGCCAGGTGGGGCAGACGGTTGTGCCAGAATTTTGAGGAGAACAAAAAGATGTTCTGGAAAGAGGTGAAGAGGGTGAGAAAGGGAGAGACCGGAAAGGAGGAAGCGGTGAAAGATGAAAACGGCCAGTTGTTGTTGGAAAGTGGTGATGTACGAAAGAGGTGGGCCGAGTTTTTTGATGAGTTGTTGAATGTCGAGGATGACAGAGAGGCTGACATTGTTGCTGTGGGTAGTGGTGCTCGGATGCGAGTTTTGGGATTGAGACTTGTGGCAGACATTACCAGGGAAGAGGTGCAAGAGGCGGTGGAGGGATAAAAGCAGGGAAAGCCCATGGTTTGGAAGGCGTTGCGACCGAGTGTCTGAAAATAGTTGGAGTAACGATTGTTGAATGGTTGGTGAGGCTTTTGAAATTGTGTTTTGTGGGGCGCGTGGTACCAATTGAGTGACGCAGTGCTTGCATTGTTCTGCTGGATAAGGGCAAAGGAGATAAAAATGAATGCTGCAGTTGGGGAGGTATCCGTTTGTTATGTGTGGCGGGCAAGTTGTACAGCCGACTGCTAATCAAGAGGATTGGAGGGATTAGAGACTGTATAGATGGTGCAATTGACGAGGAACTGTGTGACTTTAGAAGTGGTAGAGGGAGAACCGATCAGATTTTTGCCGTATGGCAATTCTATGAAAAGAACACAGCGAGGGAAAGGCTGTGTTCTAGGTCATCGTGGATCTGTAAAATGCATACGACAGGGAGGCGTTGTGAAGAATGTTGCGTCTGTATAGAGTGAGCGAAATTCTATTGCAAGCGATTCAGTGTTTTTTTGTCCGCAGCAGCGCATGTCAGAGTGGGAAGCGAGGTGGGTGCTTGGGTTGCAGTGAAAGGGGGACTGAGGAAAGATTGAGTTGTCTTCCTGGCCATTCAATCTCTACGTAGAGGGAGTGGTCAGGGAGGTGAACGCGAGTGTATTGAGTCGTGGCATAGAGCTGTTGGGAACGATAGTGCGGAGTTGTGGTTGAGTTGGTTACTGATTGCGGACGATACGGCACTGGTAGCGGACTCTGAAGAAATGAGATGCTCGATGAATGACGATGCAAGCAGAATCAGTGTCGTCCTAAATGGAAAGTTATTGGAGGAAGATCAGTGTTTTCATTTAAGTACCTGTGTTCTCATGTGGAGAAGACTGATTTGGTGTAACCTCTGGTAAAACTGCGCGTGCAGGAAGGGTGTTAAGTGTTGGGTGTACTGAAGGGTATAACGAGCTGTATGAAGGTGGAGAATATAAGCAGAGAGTGAGTTTTATGAGAGGGTAGTTGTTCCAAATGTGCTCGTAGGAGCTGAAACTTGGGGGGTGAGAGCAGAAAAGAGAAGAAGGTTGAACGTGACTCTGGGAGACAGGATCAATAACGTCGTTATGCGAATTTGAACTGTTACGGTAAAGAAATTGGAGGGCAGAGTAGATTCACGTGTGCTGAGATGGTTGGGGTACATGGCGAGGGTGGATGATCTGAGATTCGGGAAAAGAGCGATTAAGGCGGAGGTGAGTGTCGTAGCCCATTGTTTTGGGGGCTGAATGGCGTAAAGCAGGTGTTAGGAAGGAGGGACACCAGTTTGGAGGTAGCGAGAGAGGGTGCAACGGATAGGCGTGAGTGAAGAATGGTTGTGAATGAATCAGTTTTGACGCTGCCCTGATGTGCTTCATCGCCCTTGGCGTCGTGTTGTGAAACGGGATGGTTGTGGCGGGGAGGGTATTAGTGATCACTATGACGTGGTAGGGATAAACCAGTTTTGCTGTTTACTATCGGGCCCTGCTGCTGACACTCACTTCGGATCGCACTCTTGACCCAGAGTGTGGGTTGCGGGGCTAAGTTTGTTTCAGTGCGAGTGTATGATAGAAGTGTGAGGTGCGACTGAAGTAGGCCACCGCCCTTCCTCGGGGATTCGGCCTAGTGTCCGTATGTCACATTTATTGGCGTCTTACCATCAGCGGGCAAATTCATATTTTTATTATCATATGCTACACAATTCAGGTAAGTTTGTAAACAATAAGTTATTCGTAATAGAGTGGTGATAGTCCGCTCGCCTTGGGCGTGCTATGAAGCTATTTCCATGACCCTGACATTTACCACTGAATGCTACTTAATTCTATAAAAAGTACTTGACAAAGCAAAATTTTGAATCGAATACCACCCATATCGTTCCGATATTGCTGAAATTAAATCAGTCATCTCGAACCATTTTAATTATGATTGAAGTTTTCAGAGTAACTCAGTCCTTTTGAGTAATCGAAGTTACATTGATGAAGGTTACTTAGGCATATGTGATCAGATTATATTGACCAGAGATTCAGATATATTCAATTGGATTGATAAAGGTTTCCGAACTTTTCAATCAGAAAAGAGGGATCATGGATTTACGCAGACCTTTTTGAAGAAGCCCTTGTTGACGCCGCCCCCCGCCGCTGTGAGCATCGTGACGCAAGTGTCGCTGAAGGAGCTGCGTCCGTTACAGAGTAGGTAAAGCGTGGTGTAGAGTAGGCGGTTGCGGGCCATCATCTCACCCGTTCCGCTGCCCTCCAACAGAACCTATCGGAGAAGAGACTCTGACGGTCAACTCGGAATAGTTAAAAAAACAATGCACACGACAAACAAAAACCTGCAGCCACTTGGAGCAAAGTTTGGATTCCATTGGTCTGCAGCCAATGCTCCAGTGTGTAGAGTGCTAAAAGCTGTCTAAACAAACTTATCTCTTGACAGCGGCTAAAAGAAGACCAGCACTACTACACTGCCCTTGCGGCAGCGGCTAATAGAAGAGTGATTACGCAAGGCACTACACTGCGCTCCTGACAGCGGCTAAAAGAAGAGTGGCATCAGGCAAGGGTAATGGATGGGTGGAAGAGGCACTACCGCTCACAATTGAAGCATACAATTGTGATGAAACACACAGTAGGTGCTGAGTCGAGCCTTAATTCCGACTCAAAGAGCCTGAATTTGATTTGATTCTCATTTCCACCAGAGCCTCAACGCGAGTCATAATAGGCTCCCTCGTAGGGCTCGATGATTATGGACTCTAGTTGGCTCGCACACCTCAGCGTGCGAGAAAAACAACGCCTGTAAAGTTAGAAAAAATTGAACATTTTAGCAATGTCAGACGCATGCTGGTGCGCACAAGAAAAACGCTTAGACGAAACGGATATCCGCGTCCAATCATTTAGATCTTGAAGAGTAAAATGTACGCACGCTAGTGCGCACAGGAAGCATCGTCGAGACTGGTACAAGGCTTACGGCTACATGAATAAAGTCAGCTCCCACAGCAACGTAACACAATGTTTACAGTTACGTTACCATTTATTTATTCAAGCAGGATAAAGACTCAGACGAAATGAACCCCAGCCTCAAACCACCCAGAACTTCAGGAGTAACATATACAAACACCAGTGAGAACCGATAGTATCGTCGAAATTGGTACCAGGTCTACGGTTTCACGGATCAGATCAACTCTAACCGCAACGCATCACAATGTTTATAGCTACGCGGTCCAGGTAACCCACAGAAAGTACATACGGTCCGTGCACGCGCGATCGAGCACAGACGGAAAAATCACTTATTCGCGAAATCACTTACAGGAACTTTCACACAAATACATTAGCAATATTGGCTCCCCCGTGGGACTCCTCGTGGGGCTTCGCGTGGGGCTCATCGTGGGGTTCAATGATCATGAATTCCAGTAGGCTCGCACGCCTCTGTGTGCAAGAAAAACAACGTTGTCCAAGTTGAACTATTTGAACATTCTAGTCGTGTCAGACGCACGCTGGTGCGCACAAGAATAACGTTTATACGAAACGAACCTCCGCTTTCAATCATATAGAACTTCATGAGTAATATATATGCGCGCTAGTGCGTACAGGAAGCATCGTCGAGATTGGTACAAGGTTTACGGCTACAAGGACAAAGTAAGCTCCGACAGCAACGCAACACAATGTTTACAGCTACGCGGCCTAGTTCAGTTAATGAACATTTTATTTATCCAAGAAAGATAAAAACTCAGACGAAAGGAATCGAATCCCCGCCTCCAACCACTTAAGACTTCAAGAGTAATATGTACGCACGCCAGTGCGCACAGATAGTATCGTCAAAATTGGTACAAGGTCCACGGCCTCACGAATCAGATCAGCTCCGACCGCAACGCTTCACAAGGCTTATAGTTACTCGGCTAAGGTCAACCACAGACATTACATATGGTCCGCACACGCGGGAGCGAGCGCAGACTGAAAAAAGGCGCTTATTCACAAAACAGGAGCTCTCGCAGAAGTATACTAGCATTATTTTATATGACCGAATTGTGTAACGCGAAGAGGAAAGAAAGAGCAGGTTCATCATGGGCTAAAAACTGCTCAGATTTTTATCATCGGACTTATTGTTTAAGAGGATAGGGGGGGCCAGAGGTCCCCTGGGTCCCAGAAGAGCCCGATGAGCTCCGGAGGGTTAGTCAAGTCCCCCGGGTCGATCGAGTACCCTCGTCTCAGCTTGTCTCAAATCATTTCAGCCAGTTTCGACTCGTCGCGACCAACTCGGCTCGTCTCAACATGTTTCGACTGATTTCGACGCACCTCGACCAGCCTCGGCGTGGCTATGCCCCTCTGCGTCAGCAATATTGTGGACTGTAATAACTAATTTCTCTACTCAAGCACTCCTCATTTATACATTCCTCTGTGTATGGGTTTTAGAGCGTAGGGAGGGGAGAGCAGAGGTTCCAGAATTTAGAGTGGCCTCAAGAGGGTCCCACAGTTTCCACAGGGTCTCAAGGGTATCCCAAAGGGTCCCAGAAGAGTCCAAGTGGATCCCCTCAAATCCTCCTGGTCTTCCAAGTCACCCGGGTTCCCGAAACCCCGGGTCCACCGAGTCCCGCGGGTCCCACGAGTACCTCCCATTCCCTGGGTCACCTAGTCTCAACCCACCTCGATAAATTATAAGCAAAGCAAAATTTATCATCATGAAAACGGGCAGAAATAAATAATAGAGCCCACGAAACAAGAAAGAATAAAATACTAAAATAATGTGTTGATGATCTATAAAAGGAATAATCATCCATCCACCCCAAGGTCTAGATAGGAGTGAGGAAACAAAACGAGCTCGAGTCTAGAGTTGTTTCCTTGAAAGAAGGGTGAGGGATAGTCAACGAAGCCCTACAGATTCACGCACACGTACTGGAAAAAGAAGGTTGTAAGGATAGAAAAGAGAAGACCCCCCAACTAACATCACCTCCACCCACTGGCCACTGCCCCACTACTACCCGGGGCACTTCCGGTTCGCAGAAAAAACGGTCCAGTGTCAGGTGAGATTTTCAGGAATGGGGAGAACAAGATGAGAAGCGAAGAACTTAGGTTTCAGGCGGTTGCATCTCAGACGGTCTAGCAGAGACGAACTCATACATTTTTACTTCGAACGCACGCCTGTCGGCTTGCTCTGGAGGTTGGGTCATAAGGTATAGGTAGAGTCTTCTTCAAAGAAGCAAATGGGAATTACATTTTGCCAATTATGTGCACATTTAGTAGGAACACCACACCCAGTTGCCTGGATAGTAGTCCTTCCCGTGTGCTCAGAAGATCAAGTCTTCTGTACGCAAGTGGTTCCTTGAAGGTGGTCGCACTTCAAGAGGAGACGTCGGAGTGACATCTCAAAAAAATAAAAGTTGCTTGTGGCAACTCCTGAGTTTAATCAATAGAACCGCAGGTATTTAAAACTTTGAAAAATCGTTCTCTCAAGATTTATTCCAGCTCCGAGTGCAGGAAAGTGCAATCCGAACTAACTCTGTAAGCTCTATTAAGCAAAGTATTTATACTGTAAAGTTTCAATTTAAACGTACAAAAACGAAAAAAAACATAAACCCAAACCAGTGAACGTGTCTTTGCGGAACACAGACGTAATACAATCATACGTCATCGTACGAAACGAATTGTATTTGATTTGACTGAATTTGAGTCTCATTTCCACTGGAACCTCAACGTGAGTCATAATAAGTTCCCCCGTAGGGCGCGACCGTCATTGATTCAGGTAAGTTCGCACGGCCTTGCGTGCGAAAATATTAGGATTGTCAAGATGAGATCAAGTACATATTTCAATTGTGGCACATTCGCGTACTAGCGCGTAGAAGACAGTAAAGAGTTCACGCGTATCTACGTAAATGTATTGTTATCTCTGTACTAAATGGGGTGGAGAGACCGCCTCACTTGCACAGGTGTTTGGGGCTTGGACAGCTTCGTACAGGCCGGTGTGTTTTCCGAAAGCGATAAGTTTTTTACGGTCGGTGAGTAAGCTTTGTAGGCTGCACGGGGGATCTATGAACGCTCGCTGGGCTGCCGCGAGTGCGTTGCTTTTCATCAGTAAGTGTTTCACGCTGAAAGCCACTTGGTGACAACAGGGGCAAGGTGGCGCGTTTGGTCCCGTGTCGACATCCATCAGGTGGTTGTGAGTTATCCACGCGTGTCCAGTGCACAAGCGGTTGATGAACACTTGGTCTTTTCTGTTGGTGAACTTTGTTTCCAATTCTCCGACTGAGGGTTCAACTAAAAGCATTTTTGTCCACTCTGTTGCCACATTTCATCCCATCGGGATGTTATATGGGAGTTGATAATAGGGAACCAGTCCCGGTAACGTATTGCGAAAAAAAATTCTTGGTGAGTAGATGCCAGTTTAGCAAGCGAGTCCGCAAGTTCGTTTCCTCTTATTACCGCGTGTCAGGAGATCCAGCAGAATTCAACTGCCTGACCCGTCTCGGACATCACAAAGAGATCGGGCTGCATTTTAAGTAGAACGGGATGTTCGTATTGTAGTGTTTTAAGTTGGGTGAGGACACTCAGACTGTCTGAGAATACAACGTATTTGGGGAAGCGATCTGTTTTGGCAATAGAGATGGCTAGTTCTAGTGCGTGGAGCTCCGCAGAGAACACGGAGGACTCTTGTGGGAGGGTGGCTGAGAGTGGAATGTTCCCGCACACAGCGGCGGCTCCCACTCCGTCCGCGGTTTTGGAGCCGTTAGTTTATATATGGCGGTGCTCTAAATATTCTTCCTCAAGTAGTCTTAAGAATTCCTGCCGGTACGCGTTGGTTGAAGTATTTGCTCTAGGGTACACTTGCAGGTCTAGGTTGACCGGTGGTAGGTTGATCATCCATGTTGGTGTGTCAATTTGAAGAATTCGGTTGGAGAATGAAGGCTTAATAGCCTTACGATTGATGTTCAGCGAGGTCAGCAGGTTGTCAACGCGTAGGGAAAACAGTGGGCTTGAATATTTTTTTTAGCCGCGAAAAGGCGCTGATCGGATATGTTGGTGATGTGGCTGATTGCTGGGTTGTTGATTAGACTTCTAGTCTTAAAATTGTATTGTAGTAAAAGTTTGTCTCGCCGGAGCGGAAGTGGAAGTTCGTTAGCAAACACGTTAAGGGATTCGATTGGGGTGGAACGGAACGCGCTGGTTGTGATACGCAAAGCATTGATTGCGATAAACGAATTGTATATACTAACAGTAATTGTACCTCTCTGTAAGGCCGTTTCCACTAATTAACGCCATTGACACTTTAAAAATGTATTATTGAACTATTATCACATACTCATCGGTTACTTTATAACAATAAATTCATGACTTCAATACGTCATCTTAGTAAAAATATTTGTTTAATAACCTATCCTGATCATAAGCCCCGGTTATTGAATTTGATATTTCATGCGAAACACTTCTTCTGAAGCATGATGCGAATACGCGAGAATTAACGGTTAGACACGGCTAATAGTTACATGCATTTTTTATTGTTTAAGCACCAGGTAATAACTTCGGGGATCAATAATTATATTTTTCATAAACGGATGACTCTGCGATCACGTATGATCATTCGTGGACTCATCATGTAAAAACTAATCATTATTTCGCTGCGAAATGTCGAATTACTTGTATCTGTTCTATTCTTTGGTATGCCATACGAGCGTGACGCAGCCCAAACTACACCCAGGCCTGGAACTGCAGATGGCCTTGGGTAACCTCGTCTGCCGCTTCTGCGAGACAGACGGCAGGATTGGCCAGGTCCTGGAGAGCATCCAGGGCCTGAGGAGGAGGGACGACGACGACGACTACGATGACGGATGTGAGAACGGGATCCTTTCGGCGAAGGTCTTTGTCCTCGAGGAGCAGCTGCGCACTGTTGTCGGTGAGTGTGTGGTGATGCGAGAGGAGATCGGGTGGATCTGTGAGTCGGTAGCGGAGGTGGTTAAGGTCCAAGAGGACTTTGTAAGCTGGATGGAGAGGCCTCCAGGGAAAGAATTGACCGGGTGGACCCAGTTCGATCACGGAGCAGCCTTGGTGGTTTCGCTCTGTCTTCCTACCGTGACGTCCTGGGTAAAAATCTGCAACGGCAGCACGCATCCACCCCTGAAGGGATTCAACAAAGTGATCCACCTCTGAAAGGATTCAACAATGTGAGCCCTGTCGGCCTCTTCGACCGGGACCGCAACATTCGTACCCGAAACAACGGGGCGAAACTTGTGAAAAACGTTTCGCTACGACTATAGCGCAACATTTTTTCCCGATCGCAATCTCGTGGATTTGGACCAACTTACTAGCTGCGTGAAGTTGGCTCTAAATCCGTGAATGCGTTCAAAAACGTGGATGAACTAACAGTCTTCTTTCCTGTAGCACAGAATCGGGCGAGACCTGTTGCAGCAGTATAACTACTAACCCCTTCTCCACAGATGTTCGAGGTAATTTCAAAATTTAATTACCGGCGATTTGCCTATTTTGGACTAAATTCCGCGACAGTTGTTTCTCAAAATTTAAAAATACTTTGTGTCTCTAACTTAACTCGTTGTTCGAGCTAATTTCAAAGTTTAAATATTGTTTTTTGCATTCTTTTGAACTAAATATTGCTATAACGTTTCTTAAAAACTTTGGTTTCTTTTGACTAAACTCGATTCAACCCAATTTCAAAATTCAAATATTTCTGCCTTGAACTAATTTAAAATACTGTGTTTCTTTTGACTTAACTCAGGAATTGCCCGAGCAACTCTTTTCTAGGAGATGTCACTCCTACGTCTCACTTTGAAGTGCGACAGCCTTCAAGGAACCACTCGCGTGCAGAAGATTTAATCTTCTGAACACATGGGAAAGGACCACTACTTAGGCAACAGTGTGTGGTGCTCATCCTAAATGAGCACATACTTGTCAAAGTTTAAATACCCATATGCTTATTTGAAGAAGACTCAATACCTCGTTGGAGTCCGTCTCACCCAACCTTTGGGGCAAGCCGACAGGCATGCGCTCGAGGAAAAGTATGAGTCCGCTGAGCGAATGAGCGTGTCCGTCTATGCTCGACCATCTGAGATGCAACCGCCTGAAACCTGAATTTTTCGCTTTTCATCTTGTTCGCTCCGTTCCTGAAAATCCAACGATCGAGAATCTACAGAGTAGATTCTCGATCGTTTCTTCTCCGGAGCTGAAATGCCCCGGGTATTAGTAGGGTGGTGGAGGTAGAAACTACATGAAGACCTTCACACCTTTGGCAAGGCCCTCATTTTGAGTTGGTCTGTCTAGATAGCTAAGCTCGACAGGTGCAGCCCCATCGACCCACTTAAATTGAAGTGCTTTGTGAAGTTACATGCGAGCTAAAATATTGAACACTGAAAGGGGCGTCAATATTTGAAAAATCCAACACCGTCTGATGTTTGACACCGCTTCCATCGTCCGACCATTTCGATCACGAAAGCTTGACATGCGTCTAATTGAGGAATCAAGCATTCATTCACTTTTGTTGATTGAATGAGTGTCCCGTCATACCGTACATAATAAGGTAACAACAATACAGCCACAAAAAAAACGTTACTATTTAATACATAAGTTGACAAATGGTTAGGTCTTGATTGGACGATGAAATCAGTTAATCGTTAGACGTCAACTAAATAATAGATAACAATGCTCGAACAAACACCACTTGCTGTTACTTGATGAAATTATTGACAAATTAATAAGTAAATGAACGTCCTCGAATCCAAAACAATGAATACATTTAAATAGAATATCTGGATGCATCTTGACGAATATTAGGCAAAAGATGACTAAGCGCCGATACAAACAAACTATTCTACTCACTGAACTTCAACATGTAGATGAGTTGCATGCCGACTGTCATAGGTCCACTGACCTTGAGCAGGTTGGTGAGCTGCATGCCTACTGCCATAGGCCCACTCACCATCAACATGTTGGTGAGCTGCATACCTACTGCCATAGGCCTACTGACCATCAACATGTTGATGAGCTGCATGCCTACTGCCATAGGCCCACTGACCATCAACATGTTGTTGAGCTGCATGCCTACTGCCATAGGCCCACTGGCCCTGAACGTGGGGGCGAGCTGCAGCAGCAGTAGTAGTTATTTCTTATGTTTTCCATCGGAGTCCCAACGCTTAGTAAATGCAGACTCCCCCATAGGGCAATTGAAGAGTGGCAATGTAGGTGCAGCGTAGATTACGAGTAGGTTCAACGTAGATTCCGAGTATATTTAACGTAGATTCCGAGTAGTTTTAACGTAGGTTCCGAGTAGATTTAGCACAGATACAGAGTAGATTCAACATAAATGCAGAGTAGGTTTCACATAGATACAGAGTAGGTTTTACATAGATACAGAGAAGGTTCAACGTAGACACAGAGTAGGTTTAACGTAGATACAGAGTAGGTTTAACGTAGATACAGAGTAGGTTTAACGTAGATACCGAGTAGGTTTAACGTAGATACCGAGTAGGTTTAACGTAGATACAGAGTAGGTTTAACGTAGATACAGAGTATGCTTAACCTATATACCGAGTAGGTTTAACGTAGATACCGAGTAAGCTAAGCGTAGATACCGAGTAAGCTAAGCGTAGATTCAGAGTAGGTTTAACGTAGTAGGAGCAGTAGCCGCTTCCGCGCTCCACCGGAGCCCCAATGCGAAGTTGTCGCTCGCCATCCTGTGTTATAACACGTCGTTTTTACGCTTATAATATGTAGACAAAGTTTGGGGTTTCTCACGGTGCGAGCGGCTGGATAGGGCTAACCTCCCCCCGAAAATAGCTTTCTTCAGCAAACAGATGTGTACCCTCAGATTTGTTTAGTAGTCGAAGACCCGTCGTGAAATGGGGGAGGGGGTCATTTGTGCCTGTCTGTTGTAACGAGATCAGCAGTTTTATGTCCGGTATAGGGTAGCAGTTGGCATGGCCATGTGTTTATTCTTTGTATTACAAAAATTGAGTCGGATTCTGTGATTTTCTTGTGGGCCAATAAGAGATATGGAACCTGGGGAGACACGCCCCTCAGAGGTTGAAGAACGGTGAGGCTGCTCCTGATTGAAGGATTCCCTTCTCACGCAGTAGCGCAAGCGCCTCTCTTCATGCAAGATTGTCCGTCGTGGCCGCCAGTTCGGGAATCAGGGCACCTCTTGGTAGACCGACAGTGTGGGGCTGGGCACTGTTGGGTACACATATCATTCACAACGCACCGTCACTTTTTATAAATTTTAATAGCCTCTGTGTTCTTGCAATTGTATACTTATTCGGATATCATAACAGCTACATAATATTAATCATACATCTTGACTTGTAGCTGCTCTTGTTATAGTATCACAATCACTATTCATGCTCGTTTGAGAAGTACCAGATTCAGAGTAGGTTTAACGTAGGTTCTGAGTAGGTTTAACGTAGATACCGAGTAGGTTTAACGTTGATACCGAGTAGGTTTAACGTAGTAGGAGCAGTAGCCGCTTCCGCGCTCCACCGAAGCTCCAACGTGAAGTTGTCGCTCGCCACCCTGCAGGGTTTCTGCGGGGGTCTAAAGATACATAATTATATAACTAATACAAAATTTATCATCATGAAGAAAGGGCACATATAAATAATAGAGCCCACGAAATAAGAAATACTAAAATAAAGTGGTAATGATATATAAAATGAATAATCATCAATCCACCCCAAGGTGGTGAGCTGCATGCCTATTGGCATAGGCCCACTGACCGTGAACATGTTGGTGAGCTGCATGCCTACTGCCATAGACCGACTGACCGTGAACATGTTGGTGAGCTGCAGGCCTACTGCCATAGGCCCATTGACCGTGAACATGTTCATGGTGAGCTTCATGCCTACTGCCATAGGCCTACTGACCGTGAACATGTTGGTGAGCTGCATGCTTCCTGCCATAGGCCTACTGACCGTGAACATGTTGGTGAGCTGCATGCCTACTGCCATAGGCCTACTGACCGTGAAATGTTGGTGAGCTGCATTCTTACTGCCATAGACATACTGACCCTAAACATGTTGGTGAGCTGCATGCCTACTGCCAGTGGGCCACTGACGTTATCCCGGAAGGCTGTGGGGGCCATGCCTACCATCAAACGGATCTGGGGGAAATATGAGAGGTGGTTGGAGTAGGTGCTCATTGGGGTGGTAAGGCCTCCAAGTTCAGGATGGTCCTTACTATGCTGGATACAGTCCTAGCGCTCATGTAAATAATTAAAGATAAATACATTATTTTATATAAAAAAAAACATATTTCACGCATGCGTGCAGGATTTTGATTTGAACCTCATTCACAGATGCGCGAAGTAGCAAAAAACACTTTTGTGGTAAAAAAATCCCCTCTTCTCTAAGTTAATATCTAAATTTAAACGCTTGTATCGCTAGAGATTTCTGCATCAGCATCCCTTTACAAAAATAATTGATATTTACTTACTAAATAACCTTTCTCTCACAGGCCTTGTCGACGGTACTACTTACTAGATGCCCTCTCTCTCACTGACCATGTCGACGGTACTACTTACTAGATGTCCTCCCTCTCACTGGCCTTGTCGACGGTACTACTTACTAGATGTCCTCCCTCTCACTGACCATGTCGACGGTACTACTTACTAGATGTCCTCTCTCCCACTGACCTTGTCGACGGTACTACTTACTTGATGTCCTTTCTCACTGGCCTTGTCGACGACTTACTAGATGTCCTCTCTCACTGGCATTATCGACGGTACTACTTACTAGATGTCCTCTATCACTAGCCTTGTCGACGGTACTACTTCCTAGATGTCCTCTATCACTAGCCTTGTTAGCTGTACTACTTACTAGATGTCCTCTCTCTCGATGGCCGTGTCGACGGTACTACTTACTAGATGTCCACTCTCTCACTGGCATTGTCGACGATACTACTTACTAGATATCCTCTCTCTCACTGACCTTGTCGACGGTACTACTTACAAGATGTCCTCTCCCACTGGCCTTGAAGATGGTATTACTAACTAGATGTCCACACACACTGGCCTTGTCGACGGTACTACTTACTAGATGTCCTCTCTCTCTCTCACTGACCTTTTCGACGGTACTACTTACTAGATGCCCTCTCTCGCTGACCTTGTCGACGGTACTACTTACTAGATGTCCTCTCTCACTGGCCTCGTCGACGGTACTACTTACTAGATGTCTCTCTCTCACTGGCCTTGTCGACGGTACTACTTACTAGATGTCCTCTCTCACTGACCTTGTCGACGGTACTACTTACTAGATGTCCTCTTTCTCACTGGCCTTGTCGACGGTATTACTTACTATATGTATTCTCTCGCACTGGTATTGTCGACGGTACTACTTACTAAATGTCCTCTCTCACTGGCCATGTCGACGGTACTACTTACTAGATGTCCTCTCTCACTGGTCCTGTCGACGGTACTACTTACTAGATGTCCTCTCTCTCACTGGCCTTGTCGACGGTTCTACTTACCAGATGTATTCTCTCTCACTGGCACTGTCGACGGTACTACTTACTAGATGTCCTCTCTCACTGTCCTTGTCGACGGTACTATTTACTAGATGTGTTTTCTCTCACTGGCCAGTACTCGGACCGAGTACAGGGAATATGCAGTAAATCGGGCAGTGTACTGGGAATATGCTGTAGGAAAGAGTCATATGCTCAACCCGTCAGAAGACATTCTATTTGTTTAAACAGATTTGTGCCGGTTCCAAAGGAAGTGGTCGCCGGGGCCAGCTGGTCAGGCCTCGAGTTTGGGAGACGAAAAAATAAAAACTACATATGCAGCTCATTCTACTCATTTCACATACCTTATCAACCATGGAGTTGCTGGTAGAGGCAGACATGTAGAAAGCCAGTGTGCCAAGGGAGTGCCCGATGTAGAAGATCTTTTCTACCCGAGTGGCGTCCCTGACGTAGTTGACCGTCGTAGGAAGGTCATAAAAGGCGATTTCGTCCAGACTGGAGCCAGAGAAAGAAACTTCAAAGATATCAGAGCAGTTCCATAGGCAAAATATTTTACATACCGTGTTTACTCATCCATTGACAGCTTATTAAATATTGTTCAAAATCACCATGTAAAATTATTTGATATTAATAAGGCAGCTCATTCAATTCAATTCAAATTTACAATATGAATCAATTGTGTCCATTATAAAGTAAGTTCTAATTTGTGTCTACTTTGATACTAATTTCGTTATTGGAATATATGTTTGAAATTGAGCTACCCCTGCCATTCTAATAACTAGCTTTAAGAAGTCTCGTTTTATTTTCAACTAAAACAATATTAGAAAAATATATTATTTATCTAGTTTTTGGTTTATGATAGCCACATTAGCATCATAATGAATATTTTGGACGAGGAAACCATCAAGTACATTCGTTAGAGCTATAGACGGCTTAGAAGTTACTGGTATGGAAGGACCTTTGTCTCAGACCTGGGTGAAGCTTTGGTGATGGCGCTACTGTCATCCAAGCAACCAGTATGAGGAGAGGAAAGTAAAGGGGAAACATTTTAACTTGAAGACACAACATTTTTCTTCTCATAGGTAGCCTTGGGCTGCTTAACTGTCGTCACCGATGGTACACCCAGGTGGTGACATAATGTCTTAAAGACAAACTCTCTCAATCTATGAGTGGTAAACTGTACCTGAAGTGCCAGAACTCTCGCTGCCTGTCAGGGTCCAAGCTGGTGTGGTTCCTGCTGTAGGTGTTGCCCCGATAGTTAGCCATCCATACGTCATAGCCTGCATCAGCTAATAAAAATCCTGCATGGGGTAAATAATGATAATAGTCTTTATTGACTCACTCGATGGTACAATAATCAAAAGTTACGCAGAAACAAGTATAACCAAAACACTTCCACCCGTAGATTCAAATTATACACCAAAAGAATATACGTGTAGACGTATCAAAAGTGAAATACACGACAACAATTTATTAGTCAAGTTAGAGACAATCGGGCGTGAAATGCATTTGTCCCTTTCCCACATGAGTACATTTACAAGGGACAATGTTGAAGAGGTTACTTATAAAGCTAATCATCAGTGAACATATTCAGGGTCGCATCTGCCCTACGGGGCTGCGTGTGATGACTTGCGTTGAGGCTCCGGTAGAAATGAGGTCCAAATCAAATCATATCAGGGTCGCATCCCAACCTGACATCCACAAGCATACAAAGGGCCACAACTTGGACATGCAGTTAGGGGTCAAACACTATTTCTAGTAATATTGAAATCTTCCTGCACAAGAAGTATTCTATCCCATCTTTCTTTTAGTGGGGAGAGTTTGTAACTTTCACTATTACATACGGCCTCCAGGAAGGGTTATTAGAGTTTTTAATTCGCTCCTGGAGGCTGTTTGCACTTTCTCGTGCTCGCAACTTCAGAAAATCGACATCATATTCTGTAAATACTAGGCTAGCGCTCGTTACACCTTCAGACAAGCAACATCATATTCTGCTAATACTGGGCTAGCGCTCGTTACACCTTCAGACAAGCAACATCATATTCTGCTAATACTGGGCTAGCGCTCGTTACACCTTCAGACAAGCAACATCATATTCTGCTAATACTGGGCTAGCGCTCGTTACACCTTCAGAAAATCGACATCATATTCTGTAAATACTAGGCTAGCGCTCGTTACACCTTCAGACAAGCAACATCATATTCTGCTAATACTGGGCTAGCGCT
>SDVV010004750.1:0-19885 GCA_016164225.1 Gammarus roeselii
CATCTATAGATGCAATGTTGAAACACAAATATTTGACACGGTAAATTGCACAGCAGAAGTAAATTACAATTCAAGAGTTTCTGCACATACAAGTTCAAACAGGTATAATTTTCGTTTACGTTTAAAGGCAGCAATACTTCTGCCAGTCCTTATATCTATGGTAATAGAATTCCAGGTTTTAGCAGCTCTGTATTTAAAAAATAGTTGGAACTGTGTTGACGAATTTCGGGGAATTTGCCAATCCGCATTGTTGCGAAGTTCATACATAGGATTATTTCTAATGAAAAACTGTTATCAATGTATGTTAAATGATTCAAAGCTTTGTAGACAAACACTGCAGCGGAAAAGTTAATGATTTGACACAGTGGGAGAATGTTCCATTGACATATGAGACAACGTGTGGTCACGTCTGCTAGCATGCGATAGTGTTCTGATGACACGCTTTTGACTTAGAACGATAGGTCTTAAGTTTGTTTTGTAGGTAGACGCATACACGTTAACACAATACGTCAGAAAATGATGAATGAGGCTATAGTACAAAAGCCTTTTAGCAGGAGTGGTAAGACAATTTCTAATTTTGTATAGGATGCCACATGATTTGGATAATTTCCCGGCAACAAATGAGACGTGATCTTTACAGTTAAGTCTCTGATCTACGATAACACCGAGAAACTTTGTTTTTGCTACATATGCCACCTGTTGACCGTTCAATTCGACTTGTGTGTTAGGAATAGGTATCATCCTCCTTGAAAATATCATGACCTGCGTCTTGTCAACATTAAGCATCAGCTTGTTGGATGTGAACCAGTTTGAAATGTGAACCAATTGATTATTCATATTAGTAATAGTATCATTGAGGTTTTTCCCGGTCAGATAAACTGAGTATCATCTGCAAAAAGTACAAAGGATAACCTGTTGCTAGTGTTTACAATGTCATTAATATATATAAGGAAGAGCAAAGGTCCCAGGATCGACCCTTGCGGAACTCCTATATTTAACGTACTGGCAGATGATTGCTTATTCCAAGTCACTAGGTGTTTTCTATCAAGAAGATAACTTTTTATCCAACTCTTATCGATGGAACCAACTCCATAATGCTGTAATTTTGCAACTAAAATCTTATGATTCACGCAATCAAAAGCTTTGCTAAGATCCATAAAAGTTGCAACGGTGACTTCACCACTGTCAAACCCATCAACAACGTCTCCAGCAAATTTTAACAAAGCCTGCTCTGTATTCCTGAAATCTTGAAAACCAAATAGATTTTAGTTAAGTAGGTTATTTGAGACAAAATGAGTAAATAGTCCAGCATAAAATATTTCTTCATAAACTTTGCTTAAGACGGGCAGGACTGATATTGGGCGATAATTTTTTATGTCTGTTTAGCTCTTATTTTTATATATTGGACTAATTTTAGCGATTTTGAGTGCATCAGGAAAGACTCCTTGCCTGAGAGACTTATTGATAAGTTGGGTCAAGGGAGGTACAATGGGCCCAGATATAGCTTTAATTACATTGCTTGGGATGTTATCCAAGCCAGTGCTGCAACTATTTTTTAAATCATTAATGATTGATTTGACTTCGTTTGAGCCGGTAGGGTTAAAAATTTGCTGTTCAGGAATAGCATTCCCTAAATAATGTTCAAAAGGGATGTTGTTGCTGATAATTGATTCACTTAGAGTATTGGTAATACTATTGAAGTAATAATTGGAAGCATTTGAAATCGTTTGAGGATCAGTGATGACTTCGTCATCAATAATAATTGAATCCGAATTACTCTGTTTGTTTTTTCCTAGAAGGTTGCTTATGATTTTCCAGACTTTTTTGCTATTTCCTCGAGAGGTCTCTATTAAATTTTGGATATAGTTTTCACGAGCAATATTTGTCAGTTTAGTGAATGCATTTTTGTATCGTTTAAATTCATCTCTACGAGTGATGGAATGCCTTTTGTATCTACGGTACAGTCTGTCCTTCTCTTTTTGTGAGGCAAGTAAACCAGGTGTCATCCACGGATTCTTAGCTTGTTTGTAGCTGAGCTCTTTAGTTGTAAGCGGAAAATGCACCTCGAACTGTTCAATTAATATACTATGGAACTGCGTGAAAGCATCGTTTGAGTTTACTGTGGATAGTATCTCATTAAAGTCGTACGATTCCAGCGCCTGGGTTCGTGAGAATTTGGTTTATGAATGAAAATTGGGTAATGGCCGGAGACATCAGAAATGATCACATCTGCACGTGTTACACTATTAACATCGTTGGTGAAAATGTTATCTATTAATGTTGTGGATCCAACAGCTTTACGCGTTGGTTTAGTAATTAATGGGTACAGACCATGTGAATGGAAATTATTACAATAGTCAACAACTAAACTCGATCTATGATACTGAAGCAGATTTACGTTGAAATCACCCATAATAAACACTTTAATATGGGCTACGTCGATGCCACTGATAATTTCATTCATCTCCAGCGAGAAACTTTCTACCGATATTTCAGAGGCTCTACGGTAAACCATACCTACAGTATTGTATTAACTTCGTTATGGCAATAAATGTCGACAAAAAGAGTCTCAATTCCTGGCGTGATGAAAGAGAGTTCAGGTCTCGGTACAACAGTTAGCCTGTTTTTTATAAATAAACTAACGCCTCGTTTATTACTCATATTAATGTTTGTATACAAATTGTAACCTGATAAATTATATAAGTCCTGTAATTCATTTGTCAATTTGGTTTCACAGAGCCCTAGCACAGTAGGTGCAAAATGGTCTGTTATATTGATTTGAAGGCTAAGAAAGTTCTCTTTCAAACTTGCAACATTTAATGCCATGCAGGTGAAATTATTTATTAATGAAATTGTATGGCGAGGGAGATCAGCAGTAGAAATTATTTGACACTCCGGAATATTCATTCTCATTTGTAAATCTGGATCGATTTCGTGGAGAACATCGTTAAAATTATTTTCAATTTCATGCATAGCACGATCAAAGAAATCAATATTGTTTACTTGTTCCTCCATTTAGAGTTTTGAGCAGTTAATAGAGAAGTTCGGGGGGCTGCTTGTTCACTTACAAATATGTTGTATTTAAATTTTGTTACAATCATTTCCTGACACGAGAAAAATACAATGTTGAAGAACACACACCAATTTACAATATTTGATGACATATAATGGAGAATATCGATATAGAGAAAGTTGTTGATGATGTTTTCTACAGTCATATTCAAGGACGGTAAAAGTGAGATAACATACCGTGTGCTATTTTTTTTTGTGCAATTGCAACAAGTCGAGCATGACACTCAATGCAAGAGTTGGACTGGAGGAATGATATTTTAGATCTAAAATGTTTTAAAATTAATCGATGGAAGCTTGCCACCAATGAAAAATTGTTTAAAAGTCATCAATACAGTCATTACTAATAGCTGCTTTAGACAAAAGGAAGCTGCTCGGGACTGGATGAGCCATAACTCCTCTTCTCCATACTAGTGGGTCCGGATATTTATACGTGAACTGCGTCGGGGTTTCTTGAACAATTCATTTGTAAAATCGTCACTAATAAGCCGTGATAGCGATTGCCATCCCGAGATGGTGTATTCGCTCTTTTCACCATTTCCACTGTCTACTGTTGAAGTCTGCGGCAGCCGGCTGTTGGGGTGACATATTTCGCCACTGGCCCATTTCCCTTTGGCGAGGTTGGCTCCGCTGTTCATCAACTGGTTACCCAACTCAGGAAGTACCTCTGCCACAGCGACCGCAGGCGACTGGACTCGATGGTCTACGTGTTGATGTTGTTTGTCCACTTGTTCAGAATTTGTGGCCAGTTTATGATTGTTGCGTTTGGATGATGGTTGATGAGTTGACGCACAGGAGACTGATGTTTATGTTGCGGGTCGCTTGCATTGTTGGTCGTGTTATCATTTGAGTTGTTGCCACTGTTGCTGCTCTGTGTGTTCTTGATCAGGTCAGCACTCTGCTTGCGTTTAGGACTCTGTTGCAGATGTTGAAGGGTTGGAAAATCCTCACTTGACTGCAGCCTTATTTGATTTTATGGATGAGGCTGACTAGGTCTTGGTTGATGCTGTTGAGGTTGCTTGCGTCCCCTAAATCTAAGTTTAGGACCCTGAAAATACACGGTTTGGTACTAAGTTTTCAGCTTCCTAAACTCATCCATTTGTCTCTGTCTTTCAAGGGAGGTGTTATGACATACTTCATCCTGGAAGTAGATCCTTTCTTGCAGAGATTTGAGTTTGTGGGCTGATCTCAAAAAGTTGTTCCGGTCTTGTTCTGTGTTCAATTTCGCAATAATGGGGCGGGGCCGTATGGGACCGGACCCTCTGGTTGAGTGATGTCGCTCACCAACGCGGAAAGCATTAATGGTGCTGCACTGTGCACCAGTGTGCTTGATAATTTTGTCTACATTAACTCGCAACTGCTCAACATTTTCACCATCGCTTTCTTTAAGGTTAATTATCCTGATGTTTTTGCTGCGAATTTTGTTGTCGAGTATACCAACTCGATTCCGTTTCACACTACAGTCTACTTCAATGCTCTGGAGTCGCGTCACCACATTTAATTGTGATCCTCTGATATTTTCGAACTCGCCAATCCGTCCGTATAGGTATTTTAGAGATTTTTGCAAGTCAGTGATCGTGCTTTCACTTCTTTTAAGGCGATGTATGCAGTTTTTGAGCAAATTTTCCAGATGCGCATTTGTATTGCCATTGGAATTTTTTTCTGCCATGGACATGACTGCATTCACTGTGACCGTTAATGTGGCAAAGGAGGGGAAGGGTATAGAGTTGGGGTGAGGCTTGGAATGTGGGCTCAATTGGGCAAAGAGCACGAAAGGGTCTCTGCGGTCACCTCGCTTTCCGTCTGAAGAGGGTACCCGGGAGAGCTTAGCAGCTACAGTATTTTACCACCCTTACACTGATGGAATAAAATGAGCCTTTTATTCTATCACAAGCACGTAAACAATGTGTTGTAGATATGACCCACTGCTTTTGCACCAGGTGGGCCTAGCAAAGTTTTTAAAACAGCCGATTTAACTTATGCAGTGAATGATATTTAACACAGCAAATGTAAATGAAATGCCCTCCTCTATTTATATATCAAGCAGAGGAGGAACAAGCCACACACCCTCACCCCACGGCTGCTATTCAAAGACTAGTCGAAGAGGTAGAAGAGGTGGGATTATTATTTTGATGAGTTGTTGAATGTCGAGGATGACAGAGAGGCTGACATTATTGCTGTGGGTGATGGTGCTTGGATGCCAGTTGTGAGAGAAAGACTTGTGGCGGACATTACCAGGGAAGAGGTGCAGGTGGTGGTGGAGGTGATGAGAGCAGTGAAATCCCCTGGTTTGGATGGCGTTGCGATCGAGTGCCTGAAAAAGGGTTTAGTAACGATTGTCGAAGGGTTGGTAAGGTTACAGAACTTGAGTTATGTGACATGGGGGTAACGAGTGAGTGGCGCAGTGCCTGCATTGTTTCGCTACATAAGGGCAAACAAGATACTTAAGAAACAAGTATCAGTATGTTATGTGTCTGTTATCTGTGGTTGGTAAGTTGTAAGGAAGAGTGCTTTAGGAGGTATAGACGGACTGTGCAACAGTGTGGCTTTAGGAGTGGTTGACGGTGTGCCGATCCGATTTTTGCAGCGAAACAGGTGTGTGAGAAGTACCTCGTCGAAGGAAAGGATGTGTTCTGGGACTTCATGGATCTGGAGAGAGCATACGACAGGAATGACAGGGAAGCGCTGTGGATGGTGTTGCATCTGAATGGAGGGGGCAAACACCTGTTGAAAGCAGTGCAGAGTTTCTATGTTGACAGCCGAGAATGTGTCAGAGTGGGAAGTGAGGTGAGTGATTTGTTCACAGTGAAAGTGGGACTGAGACACTGCTGCGTGATGTCTCCCTGGCTGTTCAACCTCTATATGGATAGAGTGGTCAGGGAGGTGAATGCGAGTGGGCTAAGTCGTGGCTTGAAACTGTTGAAAGCGAATGGGTAGAGTTGGCAATTGAGCCAGTTGGTATTTGCTGATGATACGGCCCTGGCTGCGGATTCAGAGGAGAAGCTATGTAGGCTAGTGTCTGAGATTGGCAGAGTGTGTGAGAGGAGGAATCTTAGAGGGAACGTGGGTAAGAGTAAAATAATGAGATGCTCGAGGACTGTCGATGCGAGCAAAATTAGTGTCCCTCTAGATGGAGAGCTCTTGGTGGAAGTTCAGTGTTTAAATGTCTGAGCTCCCATGTGGAGATTACTGAACTAGTGGAAACTGAAGTGTTGGGTGCACTGAAGAGTGTAATGAGCTGTAGGACGTTGGGAATGGAAGCTATGAGAGGGCTGTATGAGGGTGTAGTTGTCCCAACTGTGCTCTACGAAGCTAAGACTGGGGGGGTGAGAGCAGAGGAGAGAAGAAGGTTGAATGTTCTCGAGATAAAATGTTTTAGGAGCCTGGCTGGAGTAATGCTGAGAGACCGGATCACCAACGACGTGGTTCGAATCAGAACAGGGATATTGAAGAAGTTGTAGGACAGAGTGAATTCACGTGTTCTGAGATGGTTCGGGCACATGGAGAGGATGGATGAGAGAAGATTGGTGAAAAGGGTGATGAATGCGGATGCGACTGGTCGCAGTCCTAGAGGTAGACCGAAGTTTGGATGGATAGATGGTGTGAAGCAGGCGTTGGGAAGGAGAGATATGAATGTTGAGGTAGCGAGAGAGCGTGCAATGAACAGGCGTGAAGGGATTATGGTTGTGAATTGTTGATTTTGACGCTGCTCGTATGTGCTTTCCCGCCCTTGGCATTCCGTGGTCGGGATGGTCGTGGGTCGGAGGGGTGGGGGAGCATTATAACGCAGCGAGGGTAAACCAGTGAAAACTGTCGGGCCCTGCTGGACTGCACTCGTGACCCAGAGTGTATGTCGCGGGGGTACCAACCGGACCCTTTAGCACATAAGGGCTAAGTTGTGTGAGTGTGAGCGTATGAGGGTGTGAGGTGCGCCTTGCCGTCGGCTACCCCCCTTTCTGGGGGATGCGACCTAGTGTCTGTATCTGTATCTGATGAAAAACAATGAAATATACAGACAAATTTAAAGTCAACAAATTTTCAAACTCCTGACCAAGCTCATCCCAGTATACTAAAGAAGACAATGAATGAAATTACAGAACCTTTCTCGGAAATATTCACCCAATCTCTCACGTTAGGCCCACGCCCGTCTCAAAAGAATGAGGCTAACGTGTGCATGATAAAAACAGTGGACGTCTCAGCATCGGCAAAATTATGTAGACTTGCATTATGAATAAAATAATCGAAATCATAATAACGAATATGTTGTCCGGAGACTCTAAGCGCAGCGTCGGACACATTCGTTTCTGTCTGTCGAACTTTCTGCAATTTTTCATGTATATACTCGAAATTTAAGACGCTAAGTCCCCACTTGTTGTCATATACCTCTGTTTCTAAACAATTCTCGTTACGGTCGTTTACACATGTCATGATAGAAATTGCCGAGCATCGGTATCCATACAATTTCGGTGATAACGTGATTTCGAACATGGCAAGTATTCCGAAGATACTGAACTAGACAGAAACTGTAAACTGAACTGGAATATCAGCAGATTCATTTGGCCTTGAACATAAATAATGTTTGGTAAGCAAAGTGGCAAATGCAGTTCGCTTTCGATAAATGTAAATATATGCACTTTGGTGACCTCACCCCTAGCACTGTATTTCAATTCCGGAAATAAACCACTTTCTGTCACCGAATATAAAGATCTAAGTGTCATCGTTGTTGAAGATTTAAGAAATGACAAGTGATGTAACGAAGCTGCAAACAAAAAATGACTTTTATGATACTATCTCGTACCGGAGCAGTTACAGTATTCATTCATTTGTGTTCATTTGTTAGACCCCATATCGAGTACTCTTGCCAATTCTGGTCTCCACATCGTACAAAACAATTAATTTATTACGGGAAAGTTTAACGTAGAGTTACAAAATGTATGCCCTCGCTGCACAATAAGTCTTAAGTGAAACAAACTGCGCAAACTCAGCCTTTATAAACTGCAAGCGTCGAGCTGGCGATGACAGGATCAAAGTGTGGCCGATTGTATAGGGTAATAATAACGTCCACCGAACGTGACTTTTCACTCAAGATTCGAATGGAGAAACGGGAATGATGGTTACAAAGCGGCTATCAAAGGCCTAACACTTGACATAACATGCAACTTCTTCACGTATACCATTGGAGCAAAAATTGAAAACTAATCAGAAGTTAGGCACAATAGTGTTCAAAAAGTGAAACTGATGAAGACAAAACTCAATGTTGTAGCCAACTGTCAATAAATAGTATATGAAATGACCTCTTTGAGTGAACTTTGTATCATTGCAAACTGTGAAGCACAGATCAGAGTAGTTATTCTCTAAGAGATCACTTGAAGCTGATTCCTGTTGAGTCCTTGAGCCACTAATCAGGCTGGGGTTGTGATAATTATTAATGTTTCGCCAACTAATTAGGTTCAGGTTTCAGTATTACGGAATACGCATAATATTGTTTGTTGTGTTTAGCGTAATACGAGGACTAAGAGTTTTATGAAGAGTGATTGCATCTTATTGTTTGCTGTGCCGATGAGGAGTTACTGCAGCATGGCTATCGTGGTGAGTAGTGGCTACATCACGGCGAGGAAGAAATCATTTGACGATGAATTCTTGTTTGTTGAGCTGACTGCATAGCAAAAGGGCAACGTATATGATGAGAAGTGCATCTCCTTCTGTGTTGGGTCGAAGGGGCGGGACTGCCACATATAAAGCAGGATAAGAGTTTGATGAAGAGAGAATATTCTTGTTCACTACATTGCTTTCAGCATGAATTGCAGAATCGAAGATTACTTTCAGATAGAAAGGTGAATAAGCACATTCACTTTCGAAGAGAAGGAGATATGACAGCCCGTGATCCTGTTGCTCACTTAGTCTGAAAAGATTGCAAACGCATCACAGGAGAGCATATGAACAATTATTGATGTTGTTATGCCCCGCAAACAACTTAAATAATCTGAATCTCACTGACAAATGCATTTGAACAGATGATCGAACATTTGCCCTGGAGTGTCAATGTTGATCTTATATAAATGTGTAGTTAATACATCATTCTGTTTACAAATCACGATCAATTTGTGCTAAATTAACAAAGGAACAGTATGATCATGCAGTAACGGAAAAATATGACCGATTTGTTTATTTCCCGATACAAATAATCATACTCAAGCAAGCCTTTGTTGAGAGATATTTTTACTTTAAAATAAATCTACAAATTGAAATTAGGTACCTTTTATGCGATGCAAACACTTAAACGCACGGCAGTTGTTAGTTGTGCGTATCAGCCTTATCGGCGACGACGCGCGAGACTTTCAGATAAAGTCGTCATAGGAAGAGGCCATTACGCATCAAACATGCTATTCTTTAGGGCGATCGAGCGTATACGTGAAGTTCAACTGAACTGCACATTACGTTGTTCTGTGGCTGGAAATGTGTTTTGCGCGTCACGGCAAACAAATTGGTCTACAATGCCCGTAAAAGTAGGGCATCCTCCTATTTAGTTCGCTTCATGTTCAACCGCAACATATTACGCAATCAAAAATGCTCTGCGTTTCCATTTTCCAATAATTCCAATCATTTTCCCTACTCGATAGTTTGAAGTATAGTGTTTTCATAATCAAATCCCAGTTTTACATGTCTTCTCGAACATCTAAAGAAATTGTACTCAAATTCCATTGACTCAAATCGGAAGCTATAAATAAAGAAGTTAAGATGAACTAACTGGTAAAGATGACATCTTGAAGGTGTCGCCCTTCAACATCAATACACAAGAAAGCTCCTACATGAGCATTGTCCTTTACCAAATTCAGTATCGCAGGATTAATAGCTCGAATCTCTCGTCTTATGTTCCTTTAAAAAAAAAAACAGGAAATGCAGCTAATTGATGACGACTTTTTCTTTTAGATATCGCGCGACAAAATAGACCGAGGCAGTTAGGTCCGCTTTTCTTGGATGCCAGGTGAGTGCAGCTAGGTGGGGGATATTGTTACTGCCGATTATTTTATGCAGCGCCGCCGATGGTTTCATTGGCAGTGTGGTAAGTGGCTCAATCCTGTTGAAGCCACAGCTCGTGACGATTGCGCCGATGACGTACAGTAGGTCTTACGAAATAATGAAGTAGGGTTCTATATTCTTCCTTACCCAATTTCACGGACTAATGAATCGGAAATAAAGTCTAAATTCACAATCGTGCGTAATTCCGCAGAACAGGGCAACGCGATGTAGATATCATTCGTTTCTGAGTAGAACGTGCGTTGTTTCACATCCCTTAAAATATGTTGTTGTGCTTCTGAAAAAAACAAATCAAATGAAAATATGTTTCATCAGTCATCATATGCCAACTAACCTTATTGAGCTCTTCTCACAGTCCTCTCACAGTCTTCTGCGCAGATTGTATTTTGTACGGATCTTGTACATAATAGAAATGTGCAGCTTTCCCGAATGCTTTGTTACAAATTTATGTGGGGTGCAGCGACGTCTTGCTGAACAGAATTGATGTTGACGCTGCTTCTTCATATCCAAGCTCGATAAGGACGTTGTCTATCATGAACGACGGCAAGGCTCATGAATTTGGCGACGTTGAGTTGAACACTGCGAGGCTTGGGGAATATTTCTCTTAAAATGAATTCTCATGAAAGCCCGATAGCGCTGAAGAAGAATCGTTGTTTTCAAAGTAGAGCCAAAGATTATGCAATCGCTACTTCATTGACTTTTTCGTCAGAATAAGACAAAGAAGAAAACCACTTCGTCAATTTTTCTCAATGTTTAGCATGAATCCTACGAAATAAATTTCCAAAATATTAGTTTTTCATCGATAGCACGAGAATTCCACCGATATGATAGAAGTGTACTATTCACGTTTGAAACTGTAATCTTATTTATGTTGGTTGGTTGGTATTCCAAGGAAGTTGGTAATCCAAGAAACAAACCGGAAAAATTGCCTGCCAGATTTTCATAGTCATTTTATCATGTACCTCTTAACAACCATTACACTCCACCCATCTTGATCGTTTTTCCATTCTGCTCCAACGTGATAGGAATAGACCTAGCATGACGTCTTTGGGAAACGACAAATAGCACGGCTCTAATCAAACCCTGCAGCTATTGCAGCAACTAAGGTCAGTATCACATGGGCAGTGTTACATGAATAAAGTCACAAGGTCAGTATTTAGAAGGTAAAGATCAGATGAGCAGTCACATGGAAACTGTCTCAAGGTCAGTGTCATAAGGTCAAGGTGACAAGGTCAATGTCACAAGATTGAAGTCGCAAGGTGAGTTTCACAACATCAATGTCATGAGGTCAGCGTTGCAAGATCAATGTCATTCGACCGATGTCACAAAATCAGCGTCACTAGGTCTATTTTTACTAAATCATTGTTATGATGTCTGTGTCACACGACAATTGTCTGCAAGGTCAATGTCATAACTTTAAAAGCCCAAGGTCAGTGTGACCGGGTTATTGTCACACGGGCATTGTCACAAGGACACCTCCAAAAGCCAGTTTCACAGGGCCAGTGTTTACGAGACTTATGTCACTGTGTCACATGATCAGTGTTGCAAGGTCAGTGTCGCAAGGTAAATTTCACAAGATAATGTGACAAGGTCAGTATATCACAAGTTCAATGTCGCAAGGTTAATCGCACAGGATCAATGTTTAAAATTTCAATATCACAAGGAAAATGCGACGACGTCAGTGTTTGCAGGGTCAATATTACACGATCAGTGTTTATAAGGTCATTGTCCCAAGCTCAATGTCACAAGGTCTGTGTTACACGATCAAAGTCACATGGTCCATGTCACAAGATCAGAGTACACACGTTCAATGTCGCATGGTCAGTGGAAGGTTAATATCACAAAGTAAGTGTCGTGAGGTGAATGCAACAATGGCAATGCCACAAAGTGAGTGTTAAAAGGTCATTGTCAGATGGTATATGTCACAAGATCAATATCATAAGATCAACGTCGCCATCTCGGTCTAGCAGCTCACTTTTAACACCCTTCCTGCCTCGCTTTTGAGTTATATGGGCAACGAGAGATTGCTCAATGACAATAATGAACACGAATCCTGGAACCACTCTTCAGTTGCAATTGGCTCTTGTTCGAGGTAGAGGCACATTTCTGTGCCCCGGGGTGCCATTTGTTGGCGAGAAAGGCGAGTAGTGTCACAACCTGGTCTGAGGATTATGAACGCCCAGGGATTGGAGCCCCGGGGTGCCATTTGTGGGCGAGGAAGGCAAATAGGACATAGTCTGGTCTGATCATTATGAACGTCCAGGGATTGGAGCCCCGGGGTGCCATTTGTGGGCGAGGAAGGCGAATAGTGACACAGTCTGGTTTGATCATTATGAACGTCCAGGGATTGTATTTCTTCGATTTAAGCTGTTCTTTGGGAGACAGACCGCAGTAGCATTTCATTTGTTACGCAATAGATGATGACTAAATAATCGACCGACTTGTTAGATATGTCTTAGTGAAAAAAATGTCGTTGGATGGGTTCGGAGGAGTGATGATTAAATTCGACTACACCTCATTAAGGAAGATGGTGCTGCCACCTGGCGAAAAAATCTAAATCGACGGATCAATTTTAAATGAGGGATTTCGCAAATGAATGATAGCGAAGTTTACTGTACTTTAGCATATGCAAAGATACATCTTAAATTTGTAAGAGGTGGCCCATTGTTAGCATACACACAACGAACGATGATAAGATTCACATATATATCTGATGGGCTCACCTCAGCCCACATATGCTGTCGTAACTATTCTCATAATGCTGCTTTAAATTGCAAAATGGTAATGTAAAAACTTTATTTTTGCATTCCAATGTTTTTTTTTGTTGTAACGCTCATCTGCGAGTGGCGGTACATTGACATTCGATGTCTGTTCAGGTGGAGTTAAAGGCAAAAGTGTCTTATATGAGTATTGGATAGAAACTGATGTCAACGTACGTCACAGCAAAAAAAGCTTCACAGCGAAGGCTCCTTATTATGGTAATTAAAAAAATCACTATTCGAATTTGACAGGCGAAAACAGCAAAATGGAAACACTTGCTCCAGTAAGTTTACGGTCATGTTATTAATCATTTTGGTCTATAGCATTAACCCTCTAATTGTGCATGAGGAGAGAAGCCAATTCGGTCACTCCTTCCTCACTGGCCATGCAGGGTGTTAGACCTTGTGAATTTCCAATGGACAGTTACCCAACGAGACAATGAATCCAGAGGGTATGGAACACAAACAAAAAACAGCAGGTAAAAAACATGGACACGTCCTACTACATGCACACCATCCCCCTCGTATGACCTCCGGTGAAGACATCCTTGTTGGTCACCCACCTTAGCCTTCAGCTTCATTCCACTCGACGGATCGTTTGCTAAACATATTCTGAGAGCGTGTTGACATACCCCATCATTCAGGGATGAAAGTCAAAAGTTCAAGGAAGACACAAAGGACCTCAGTTCAGGGACGAAGGTCACCAGAACAACGCACATATTCAAGAATCTAAACTGTAGTCAACACAACACCTACCCAAGTATCCAAAACTTCCAATAATCATTTATGCCAACATATCCATCATCAGAGAAATAGCAATTGCTTCTTCTAGGATTCTTGATAAAGAGAGCGAATTCGTTAACCGCATCAAGGATTGCTAGCCTAATCAAGAATGGGGTGTCGAACAGCAGCTAGGTCAGAAGGAAGCTAAGGTCATCTGATTTCCAAACACTTAAGTGGTTCTCTAACTGATCGCTTACCTTCTCTTAGGTATATAACTTCAGTTTACTAGGTTCATGTTACTAGGCACCCGAACAGTCCCTGTTCGGGCGCCAATGTAATCGTGCGTAAAAAGAGGAGCCATCCCGGTCACTCCTGCCTTATTTGTCATGCTGGTTGGTAAACCTTGTGAATCTACAACGGGCAGCTACCCCACGAGACAATGAAGACAAAGGTCAGGCTACACCAACAACATACAAAAGGTAGAAATATATTCATTCACATTGCTACAACCTGTACTATGATAAGGCTTGAACCAGCATTGAGTAAGACATCAACTTCGTATAGGTGTAAGACATCAACCCTTATTGACTCATAGGTGTAACCTGTTCCGGTGTGAGGTTGCAAGTGTGATGGGTTCCGCAAATTACCTACTTTGGTCTAAGACTCTGACCAGTATTGGTTAAGAGCTTCAACCTGTAGGGGCTCACTCATTAAAGATATTGGTGGTAGGAGATGAGCTGTTTTTATTTACGACTTCAATCAGTATTAGTTAAGATATTAACCTATATTGGCTTATGACATCAAGAAGTATTGGTTAAGCCAGTAACCGGAATCGGTATACGGGTTGGAAGAAAAAGTACTCAAGGAGCGTCTCAATTTGATTAATTGCTGCTGACCGTGTCCTGACCATCAAAACCTACTTTCTTCATGAGCTTTGAATTCGTAAACTGTCTCACAGTCAGTCTTACTTATCAACAACAGAGAAAAATGTCAATCCTCCAAGGGACATTTCGTCAGCTAATCAGAATTTGGAGAAGGATCAACGAGTAAGGACGTACCTCCGTCGCTGAAGCCGCCACCTGCGTGACCACAGCTTCGATATTTTGCCTAATACACTCCACATGGGCTGGTTTTTCTGATAGCTTGGGCTCTACATAAACCGTTATATGAAAAAACTAAAGACGGTGCTGGTGCTTAGGGATAAAACAATTGGACTGCGACGAGCTGGGCACGATCGTCGATCATAGTGCCCATCGGATAGATAGTTGAGGTATGATGTGCGGTTGTCAGGACACGAGGAACGCCTAGTTCGGTCAATCAATGTTCATGTGTTTAACTTCAAAGCTAAATTTCCCTGCACTACGTGCCACATACCTTAAAAAACATTGAATGCTTCCTATTTACATTCTAACTTTGCTATTGACATTTGAAATCTAATCACAAATGAAGAACTT
The DNA here is from genome assembly GCA_016164225.1 of Gammarus roeselii. Taxonomy (NCBI): domain Eukaryota; kingdom Metazoa; phylum Arthropoda; class Malacostraca; order Amphipoda; family Gammaridae; genus Gammarus; species Gammarus roeselii. The sequence continues at coordinate 15,044 of SDVV010004750.1, forward strand.
ACATTTTTTATATAATATTAAATTAAATTCCTTGAGATATTTCCAAACGGAAAATATTAAAGTTTCAAATAATTCAGTTCCATCCCTTTATATTAGATTGGATGAATTTAGTCCCATCACGGAATATCACTTTATATGGTAATTTAGTTCTAAGCCAGACTATTGAATTGGATGAATATTGTTTCATCCCGGAATATTACGTTGGAGGTAATTTTGCTATCCCATAGACAAAATTAGTTGGGTTCTAGTTCTGCCGTGTATTATTGATATTGTATGTCAAGTGTAGCTAACCAAAAATGTTGTACTACAGGTCTGTGCCAGTTCTGCCCAGTTGACCGGAAATGGCGAGAGGAGCGTTCGCGAGGTAGACCACAGTCTCCTTATCCAACCTCGTCGCTTCGCCACAACCCCAAGTACATTCCGTGTATAGAGCAGCTGAAATTCAAGTATCTTGACTTGTTTCAAATTAGAGTCCAACAATGTTGAAATAACTTCATAATACGGGCAATTAAAGTTCCTCAAATGTTGTGGCATTCTGTCTTTTCGTTTTCCGTCACGGGGTTGGACTGCTGTTGTTCAAGGGGAAAACTTGTTTCCGTTGGACTCATCAGAATACATTGGTTAGGTGTTCATACCTGTGATGGTTGTACATATTTACCTGTATTAGCCCAGTGCTCTAACCTAAATATTTAAGGCATCGACCTTTAATAGTTCAGTCATTAACCTACGTTGGTTCAGAGCAGTAATCTGTATTCGTTTTGAGTTTTCACATAAAGTCGCTCATGGTTCTAACCTGCTACGGTTTACTGTTTGAACCTACAATGATTTCATAATTTAACCTATACTGGTTGAGATATTACCCTGATTTTTAAATAATACATTACGCTGTATTGGCTTAGTGATCTAACCAGCGCTAGTTATAGGCTAGAAGCTGTATTGGGAGACGCATTAAACTGACTGTCGGTTACTTGTGTTTCCTTGTAATCTAATCTAATAAACAGGTTAATACGTTATTACGTCATTTGAGTGGGGCTTAACAACATCTTGGGTAAGCCAAACGAATGCAAATTAAGAATACATGGAAACTGATATGCTTCTAATTTACAATGAATTTTCGTTCCAGGCAAACCTAAGGGTTTGATTATTATTTGGAAAGCATCATCATCAGTTATAAAGACTTAGACACATCGGGAATTTTACTCCTTAGTGAACATTGTCATAAGGTGGGCCATCCAAAAATTTGAACCCCTTGTTAGACATCATCGCCAGTTGGGCCGTCTACTAATTTGAGCCCATCGCTTGACGTTGTCATGGATTGTCCGTTCACTAATATAAATCAATTACGTGACATGGTCACAAGATAGTCCGTTCACTTATATGAATCGTTACAATATATAGAATCCATTACTAGACAGTGTCACAAGATAGTCTGTTCACTTAGTCCGTTCACTTATATGAACCCTTTCAATATATTGAATTCATTACTATACATTGTCACAAGATAGTCCGTTCACTTATATGAACTCACGCAGTATATTGAATTCATTACGTGACTTTGTCACAAGATAGTCCGTTCACTTATATGAGCCCTTACAATAGATTGAATCCATTACTATACATGGTCCCAAGATAGTCAGTTCCCCTTTATGAATCCTTACAATATATTGTAAAAAAATTAGGGCATTCACAAATGATTTAAATCCCTTCCCGACATAGCTAGCTTAATTAACCCATTTTCAGGCATTTCTAGACACTGCCTCAAGATAGTCCGTCCACTTATTTTATGCGGCTGAACGATTATTGTCGTGATTGTAGATAGACGCAAGGGCGTCACCGCACAGCTTTTAGAGCATTCATCGTACTCATCAGTCTTGGTCGGACACAAATTGTTTGGCTACACCGAGCATGACAACGGGCGCCAAGCACAGCGGCTATTTTATAGGCAATAAACGGCAAGCAAACAGCGGAAGACAGTCATGTAAATACGGGCAGCCTCCGTGCTAAATTGGGCATGGTTCAACACCGCTGCGTTTCGAGCCTCCGACCAGAGCCCCGTTTAACGTTATATTATAGTTACTCTTCTTGGCTCAGTGACTAAGATTTCGTAGCTCGACTTTATGGCCCGGGTTCGTTTCCCAAAAAATGTGGGAAAAGTCTCTCATGCATAAAAGACTTGTTCATTAAATTCTGTAAAAAACTTGTTTATCGCATGTAAAACGGGCTCGCCCATATTCACAACTGTTGGTACGTTCGCATATTTTTTAATAGAATTAGCAGTTTAGTTTTCATAATCAATTTCTGTTAAATGAGTTGTTGAAAGTTACATACAAATCACAATTCACAGGTAATGTATGTGAGGTCTTCGTGAACGTGAGCTGTTGCAAAGACCATACTAACTACTGCTAATTAAATAAATTTAATATGTACCTATAAGTAATTGTAGTCAACAAATTTGCTGTTACATAACACCAAACAATCGGAGTGGCGGACGGACACCAATAATACTCCATTATTCAAAATGCCACGGAAAAAATACTTTACAGTAAGAAATATATATGAGGGCGATGGGAAACATATGATAAAATAAGTTAGGTGAACTGAATGAAAATATCCCAGTTAATATACTATTCACATTGATGCTTTAACACAGAAACTGGGAGTAGGAAACGTCCGAACAGAGCAAATATTTATTTATCCGTAATCTCTCACGCACGAATCACAAATTTTGAAAATAAAAACATTGGTAACATTGCAGGTTACATAAACGAGGGTAAGAAAAAATCGATGAGTTATAGAAATGGGTCTGATAAATAAACGGTCTCTTAACAGGAAATTTGAATATACGAGATAGTTTGAAACGTGAGTATACGAAACAGGAAGAAAAACGCATTAGATTAGGAGTACAATGATAATTAACAAAGTAGTTCTGACTAAATTATTGTCAAGTAATTTCTACACGTACAAGTTCGAAGAGGTTTAATTTCAATTTACGTTCAATTTAAAATTCTTCATCTCTTTCTTATATGGGAAACAATCGATTTGCAAGGTGCGATTTAACTGATTGATACCGATTAACGTATGGAATAATCGGTATCAATGAACGTAAAGTAATCAAAGCTCTATCAACAAACAATGCATCAGAACAGTTCTCTAGATGACAGCGGGCGAGAATATTCCATTTACAAATGAGTGGCATAACGTGTTGTCGTCCGCTATCATGTGATAGTGGATGCCAACTGTCTTGTTGGTGGAGCAGACAGGTATACGCAGTAAGTTAGCAACTGATGATTGAGGCTAAACTGCATAAGTCTTCTAGCAGATGTGGTTAGACAAAGGCGCATTTTGTTAAGGATGCCGCGTGATTTGAATCATATACGTACACAGTCTCCCGAAGCCTTGTGTTGTTCCTAGTTCAATCTCCTGAAACCTCTACCTAATAACTATACAGTCTCATGACGCTTTCGCCTGTTTCAAGCACAGTTTCCTGAAGCCCCATACTGATCCCTACACAGTCTTAATAAGCGTTCAGTTCTTTCTCCATACATTGGAGCCCTCTGCTCCGCTTGTCGCAGTCTCCTAAAACCAAATTTTCTTGCGTACACAGTCTCATGAGGCCACCAGCTTGTTCATGTATCACGGAACCTCCTGCTCCGTCTTACTCATTCCCACGTAGGTTTCTGTTTCTCCCTACACAGTTTTCTGAAGTTTCCGGATCTTCTCTGCAGAGTCTCATGAAGCTTCCGGCTCCATCCCGTTTACCCTTCTCGTGGAGGCTTTTGCTTCTTTCACAGCAGTCTCCAGATCAACCTAGAGCTACTCCCCACACCGGATTTGGAGCCTCCTGCTTCTTCATTAGAGATGTCTTGAAGACACCTGTCCGATGTATTACCAATTTGTGAAAGAAAAGTTTGTCGCTGTTTCTTGTTGCAATGAAGGGTGCGCGTTATTTCAATGACTGGTCATAACGTCAGCGCTTATAGTGACCTAATCGGGTTCAAGGCCAATGAGCGCGAGGCATCGAGGGTAACTGATGGTGACTGGTCGATTTAAGCTGAGAGGCGGCATGGAGCCAGAACCAGAAGCACTATGAAGGAAACAAATATGGCAGAACAGCGTGAGACGTCAGCTAGGGAGCGAAGTCGAGCCGGGAGCCTCGCCTCACAACTGGCTGAGCAGGAAAGCCAGCGGTAGGAGGTTTGTCCATGCATGCTGTCATGGGTGTTTTATAACGTAAAAGGGAAGGATGCAAAGAAAGAATGGGCAAAAAAATCGTGTGCTAAATAATTCAAGATTTATCATCTCTTCTGCTCCTCAGGTGGGTCTGAGATGTGGCGAGATTTTTGAAAAACGGTCAGCCTCAGCTCAAAAATTGACCGACACGACTGACAGTCAGGCCGCCGTACATGACAGGGCCACGAGTTGTCATGACACCACATGTGCAAATGCAGTGACACAACAGCCACGTCATGGCTCTAATCCTGCTTGGGATGGGCTCAGAGTGATCAGTGATTGAGTGGAGGCCTCAGAGCGTTTGGACCACGTCAGGTGTATTACATACCCCGTCACGTGACTCATGTGTAAGCCCATTACATACTCGTCGCGTGATTCATGTGTAAGCCCATTACATACCCCGTCGCGTGACTCATGTGTAAGCCCATTACATACCCGTCGCGTGACTCATGTGTAAGCCCATTACATACCCGTCGCGTGACTCATGTGTAAGCCCATTACATACCCCGTCACGTGACTCATGTGTAAGCCCATTACATACCCGTCGCGTGACTCATGTGTAAGCCCATTACATACGTCGTCACGTGACTCATGTGTAAGCCCATTACATAC
>SDVV010004751.1:9659-19885 GCA_016164225.1 Gammarus roeselii
TCCTCTCTTTATTTTCCGTACTATGTAGAGTACGCCGTTGATTATCTTACTATTTAACAGGATATCCTTGGAAATAGGCTTTTCCGTGTCTGGGTTACTAGAATGGGTACCGTCATTTCTTATCTGTCCAAATAGGTGACGACACGAGGAGTCCTTCTTATGCGCATTTCGTAGTTCTTTTTCGGTCCATGGCACCTTCTCAGGGATGTAGTCGTGTAGAGCGGCATTGCAGATCTCGTTTCGCGCGAGGAGGTCCTCGTGGAGCTTTGTAGTTAAGTGGTTAGTGCTGCTTGTGTCAACTGGTAGTCTTGATAGGGCATCCGCAGAGATGTTGTCTTTCCCTTCCACATAATGGAGGTTAATTTCTTATTCTTCCATAGGAACGTTGCGTTTTTTCGTAGTAATTCGTAAAGCGGTTCCGCGATTTCTGCGAATTTGGGGACCAACTGGCGGAAATAGTTTAAAACCCCAAGAAAAGATTGGGTTTGTTTTTTATTTGTCGGCATGGGCATCATCTTAATTGCAGCTACTCGCTCATCGGTCATTGTCATGATCTCTTTAGTCATTTGATATCCGAGGAATTTTACCTCGTTGGCAAAGAAGTGACATTTTTGAATTTTTAGTTTGATTCCGGCTTCGCTCAGTTTTTGTAAGACGCTCTCGATCGTTTCCAAGTGTTGCTTAGCGGTTTTACTGAATAGGATGGTATCGTCCATGTACGCGAGACATTGCGGACCTAGAGTATCGTAGAGTACTTCATTAACTACGCGGGCAAAAAATCTGGATGCACTCTGGAGACCAAATGGGATTCGGTTCCATTCGTATTTGCTACTTCCTACAGTGAAAGCCGTTTTTTCGCGATCATCTGGGTGAATTTCACACTGGTGATACGCGCTAGCGAGATCTAGCGTACTAATGTAAGTAGATTGACCAAAGGGATTGAGCACGTCAGAGATGCGAGGCAATAGGAACGACACTGGCTGTAGGATTCTGTTTAATTCCCTGTAACCTTAACATGTCCTTATGTCACTGTTACCACGTTTGACTATGATTAATGGGCTATTATAGGAAGACTTTGAACACGAGATAGTTCCCTCATCTAGCATAGTTTTGATTACTTGGTCTAGTTTATCTTGAAACGCATATGGTATTCGGTACGGTGCTTTGTTCACCACGATATTTTCTTTTAAATTAAGTTTCAACTGGTCTCCCGTGTATTTCCCTAACGGTTTACTGGGGAGCCAACAGGCGTTTCTGCGACGGTTCAATATTTCCAGCAGGGCTGTTGTCTCGTTGGGGTCACCGCAACTAATGTCCTCTTGCGTTAGCGTTTTATAGCAATCGTCCGCGGGCAAGTCAGGCTCAGCTGGCTGTGCCATAAGTACAATTTCGGGTGTTAGATATTCAGCACTACAAAGTTTCGTGCCCTTTTTCAAAATCACTGGGTTTTCGCTCATATTTGCGAACTGGACCATAATATTTTTGTTCTCCACTCGAGTCAGTACACCAGCTATGGCTACTGCAGGGTTGAGGTGAGTGCGATGTAGTACTATCTCTCGTCCGTCCCGTACTGGTTTATTAACTTTAACCGTAGCTAACATCACCGTGCTCCTTGGTATCGTTACGTCCGTACGTAAGTGTACGCTAAAACTTGTCTGGGACTGGTCTTGATTCATGCAGCTAGCGGTTGCTCGCTCTGGCGAACCCTGTTTGATCAGAACCGGTTCGTCAGCCGATGCACCGTCCACTGCTGTGTTCTTGACCTTACTGCAGTCAGGTGGACTTTCACTCTCCTTCGCGGCATGAGCGATTTCCGCGGGAGAGCCATTTCTGATTACACAGTTTTTTAAAGTGAATCTGAGGACATGGTTTGTTGTCGACTCGCTAGTCGTGCTAGCGTCAAGAGAAAAACGTAGTCTCTTACTATGGAAGTCTATGACCGCATGCCATAGAATATTCATGCCAATCAGCAGGTCATGTTTTATACGGTCATTCTTCTTGAATATTTGTACACAGGTGTTAAAACACCCCGCAGGTGTCTCCACCTGAGCTATTGCTTGTCCTAGTATAGGAATTTGACTTTCATTCGCATCTAATACTTGGCCACTATAGGGTTCCAAGTCGTAGACCTCAGTTCTGCTTTCAGTTCTAGTCCATTAATTTCGACGTTTAAACGCGGGACATTCATGCTATTCCCGTTCCGTTCCCTAGGGTGTGGAGTCCCTAGTCAGTACTGGTTAGGCTTGTATTCCCCTCATATATGTTCGAATCCCAACCATCAATGTCCGGTCTTGCAGGTACATCGTGTTGGTCTGTCGTGGGCTCATCGGCCTGTGCTATGCGTACGTGAGTCTGTGGGACGTTTCGTGGCTGCACGCGAGTATAGCGTGTACATTCGATGGTATTATGAGAATCTCTAATCTTACATTTGTCACAATATTTTCCGATTGCTTGAGCTAGCCGGGTTTTACATTGCTTAGCAGTGTGCCCAATTTTTTTACAGAATGCGCACGACTGACATTCCCTTCTAACATGACCGGTTTTTCCTCAGCTGTAACACGTTATCGGCGACCAATCTTTATTAACTACGCGAGGTGCCGTCCTTAGTTCCGACGAGGAGGGGGGTGGGCGCGCTAAGTTGACCGGGGGTGTTGGATGCCGGGCCTGCCAAATGACTTCGTACGGGCTGCTTTGCTTTTTAGTCGCCGTGAGCAACTTATATTTCTCTACAGTTTTTACTGTTTCGGACATGAATCTCGTAGAAGAGTTTCTAGGACCGAAGTTTGACAGTTTGTCATACATTTTGTTCGCCGTTTGAGAGGCTACAAAGAGGTGGATCACAAAATTCTGTACGACGTTAAGCAAAGAGATCGGCGAGGCAGTTGGTATCGGAGTGGAAGCGGAAGTAGAAGCGCTAGTAGTCGACGGAGGTGGAACTGGGATGGTATTAGCCAATAAGGTTCCCTCGTTGAAGTCTCCTTTGGTAAGAGCTTAATTTTTAAGGTAGGCCTCTGCCACGGCACGCGACGTATTTTCTAGAGAAGTCATACCGCAGAACATAATGTCTGGCGTGAGTGTCGTTCCTAGCAATGCTCGTGCGGCGTGTCGGAATTCAGTAACCTTGAAAGACGGGTACAAATTGAGAAACTCGGATTTAACTTCATTAAATGTGACATGTCTGCCAGCGTAACAGGTGAATAATTTAATCGCGTCTCCTCTTTTTTTATCTATGAGCGAAAAAATAATTTGGACGTTTTTTATCGTCCGCTGTTACGTTATTCTGTAAGAAATGGTTTTCGACGGTTCTCATGAACGTACGCGCGTCAATATCGGGTTTGAAGTGCGCTTCGCCTACTTTAGGATCACCGGCGAATTTCGGTAAATCCTGCAAGACTGTGAGTTGATTAATCGTCATTTTATTGTTCAAGAGTTACTGACTTTAATATAATGTTACTTTCTAGCTTCACACTTCACTTTTTATATTCACACTTCACTTTTTATATTCACACTTCACCAGAAATGTTAGGTTAACGGTTTAACGTGCATATCACACATATACTCAAGGTTTCTGGAGTTCGACGGGTTGTCCGCTGTTGCTCCTTCTGCTTCTTGTAGTCGGATGTGATGTTCTCCTCTCAGCCGGTTTGCAGTCGGATGCGATGTTCTCCTCTCAGCCGGTTGCTTCTTGTCGTCTTCACCTTATAGAGGCATTTTTATTCGGGATATTACTCCCAATCTGACTAACCGAACCTTGTCTTGCAGCACCAGTCTAAAACTTGTCTCTCTATTCTCGCTGGAGGAAACTGGTGTTCGAGGAAATGAACGTGTCGAGCTTCGTAGTCATTTATTCAACCAGGCGATTGGGAAAATAGAATTTTAAGTTTGAGGTTCTTTTCACGAGCTAATACAATTTTAACACGTTATGGGGAAGTCAGATGAGGCGGACAAGATTGGAGAAAGAGACGCTGTGGCACGGAGATCGGGAGGTTGAGTCTTAGGCTACAAAACCTCAGTCTAATCTGATGTCTCAGCAACATGCAGAGCTTATATACTGAGGAAAAGGTCCAAACACCGCGGGGCGTATTGGAAAGCCAGATGACTGGGCTTATTTTGAGGCCGCGGAAGAGACCGTTCTCTTGCGGGCATTTGACATTGAACATGTGGCGTGGTTAGGCCAGGCAATCTACATGCAGGGTATTGTAACAATTCCTGATTAGACACGCATCTATATTAGCAGTTTTAGCGTCAGTACGCGCCGCTATATTTGACACTTTAGCACCGGAGGTGACAGTTGGGTTTGTAAGAGGAAGGCTGCAGACACAGGCTAGCAGCTGTTAGTTCCTTGTTAGGCTGTCGTGTCGAGGCGTTATTGTACTTTATGGCGGTGCTGGCCGAAATACCTTTATAGGTCTGTAAAAGTAATAATAATAACACAGGGGCTCGGCCGTTGGTCGGGTGCGAATGAACCTTAGGTGAAAACTACACAGTTCATTCAACACCTGAAATAAAAATTCATGTAACAAAAAAATGTGCGGAATATTGACATTTATTACCGCATGCAAAGTATTATGTAATTGCTCCCAATAAAATTTAACTTCACATCCATGTTTGCTTATCTCATTGTATGCATTGGTCTGAAATGAATTACATTAAAATACATTTATACCGTGAACGGATACTATATTATGCCTATGTCATACAAAACATACATCAATTTCATCTCAATTTATACCAATACATAGCTAACCCACACAATACACATGCCACATCCCATTATCCACTTACAAAACCCTTTTATATAACCCATTCATCTACACCGACAACCATCCTGAGTCACCCCTACACCGAAACCTATACCCCCGCCGACACCCCCCACCCCTGCCCCACCACTTGATATTCCGTGAGATTCTCACACGATACTTCATATTCCGCGAGATTATAGCTACTTGTGTTGATAATTCTTTTAGTCAGCGTTCCGAGACGAGTTTAGTGGCATCAAAGACTATCTATAGAAACAGTATTATGAACTGAGAAATCTGCTGATACGGCGAGGCCCAGTCAGGCTGTAGAAATCTGCTTGCACGACGTAGCCCAGTCGGCTGAAGAAATCTGTTTTCACAGCAGGGCCCAGTCGGGCATCAGTGATAGTCCAACTACTGCGACTAGAAAATTTTCAAAATGACTGCGTTCAGTTCTATTTCCAAAAATCGGAAAATGTATTTAAGAAAAGCATCCAGATTCGGCATTTAGCCAATCACGGACGAACGTGCATGAATCGAGAAGCTTAGACCTATGTTGCCAACCTCCCATCTTGTGACACTGGCTGGATAAAGGTTCAAATAGACGACACAAATATCATCATGCTAAAAGGTATCTTTTGATATGACTCTCAACGCAGTAACTTGACTAGAAAGAAAATTTGTATAAGAACAAAAATCCGTTGGGATGCACAGTTTCAAATGGGATGGAACAATCCCATGCAAAAGTTGTGCACTTGTGGCGAATGTTTACACTGTCGTATCTTATGTTTATTAAAAGCTTATAATTAAATTTTTCGTTCCAAGTATCTCCATAGTGCAACAAGCTTTATGAAATTTGAGACACCCTGTAAGCATGCGAGTTTCAGCAAATGACATCATGGTTAATAGTGAACTGAGGTGCTCAATTATTGTAAGTGATGGTACATATACACATATATCATGAAGATTTGCCAGTTCAAATGCAGCCTCATGCCACCAAACAATCACGGGAAAACAATAACTTCCTCGACCGGAAGAAGGGGCAGGAAGAAATGTGCTTTCTACTAAGCAACCAAAATTGCAGGTCGTCGGAGGACCTCTGAGAAATTCGAAGCGGTTTAACTGTCCTCCAGTGACTCGCCAATTGTCAAAGAAACAACCATTAGTATGAAGCCTGGAGGAGATAGCTTCTTAGGGCAATTTTATTTGGATTGGACAATAACCAAAACAGCCACGCTAATTTGGGGTCAACCACAATTATAACAGTCACTTGTGCGAAAGATACATTGACGGAAACTACCAACAGCGTACCGAACAAATGAACAGAACGCCCGGGCACAAAGTGTCGTGGTCAACGGAGGCAGAAGTGGTAGCAGCGGGGAACGTTTCCGAAATCAGTATCTTCATTTTGTTCAAAGAGTGTCAAACAATAAGGTGACCTAATTTTCGGAAGAACAACATTGCTGTGGATCAAAAAAGAACAGCACTGTGATAATATAATTAAATAGTATTGACCCGGTCGATGGAAAACCTGCATCGCATTCTAAGTTAATTCAAGGTAAAATACAATGGAGTGTCAATAGTAAACATGGAAACACATTATCTCAATCTGGATACTAGAAATTGATGAAATAGACAACAAAACAAACATTACTTATGAACTAATATCAGACAACCACTAAATGGTATGGAAGTCGAAAATTGGTGTTCGGCACAATTTAAAATATAGCTGTGCAATAAATATGCATTTCTGGAGAAAAAAATACCCCGAAACAACCCACTGGAGAAGACGGAAGAAATTAAATATCGAGGTCGGTGGAATTAGTCACACGATTTATGCTTCAATTCAATCATAAATGAATATAAAAAGATGCTGACGTAGGAATAAATGTCTTTATTGAAAAAAAGATCTTACGTTTGTCCCTAACCACTGGCCAAAGTAAGAAAAATTGAGAGACGCCTTAAGGTAATTAAACATCTCTGTATCGAGATGAGCGACAGTCCTCCTAGGGATCCAGCCAGCTATAGGTAATCCAAATGGGACAGGAATCCAACAGACCAGCATTGCGCACCTCTCTATGATGATAACAACTCCTTGCAAGAATCCGTCAATAAAGTAAGATAAAAGATTATATAAATTTAAACAAACAAAAAAGAATTATAACAGGTACAGGAGAAAGAGCTATGCAAGAACAGAATTAGTTGGGGTACAAATGTTCCTTCCTTTAAGGGTTCTTAAATAGTTATCAGGAATAAAGAAGAGTATACAACACATATACAAGCAAAGTTGGAGAATACAGCGACGTACAAGATAAGAGACAAGGAAAAAACGAAACAAATAAACAATAAATGTAAGCAAATATTAGATAGTCTCATTAATTCATGTAAAACGACCAAAACATGAGACAAAACATATTGTTCCTTGCTATTGAGAGAATTGTAGATGCATTCCGAGAGTGAAATTAGAGCATGAAGGGTGGATATACCGCGTTGGAACCCAAACTGTCCAGGAGTAATTGTTTGATATTTCGTAATAAAATAATATAATCTATTGGCCATACATCGCTCAAATATTTTACAGAATAATGAGAGAACATAAATTAGTCAGTAGCACGTTACATTGGTCATATCCCCAACCTTAAATACAGGAGTTATACAAGCCAATTTGAGGCATTCCGGAAATATTTCACTCTCGAACGAACAATTCAATAAGTGTACAATAGGATGCGCTAGATGATGCTACGCCAGCTTCAAAATTTTTACTGGTATCAAATTCATATCACACTTCGTATCCACTAAGACATTAATCATACGATACAGGATTTATAAAAAATTAATTTACCTGATGAGCATTCATATTTAAGAGAGGAGACACATCGCTTACTGGTATTTGCCGGTCAAGATCTCCGGCAACACTAGAGAAAAACTCACTAAAACAATCAGCTATCTAGAGGTCATTTGTTATAGGGTCACAGTTGTGAGAAATTAGTTTCTTTATTGAATACTAAGTGTCTTTAAGATTGTTACTAGTATTTGAGAATAAATGATTCTAATAGCGGTTCTTGGCTTTCCTTAGAAGAGACGTGAGAAATTTTTTTAAGTTATTATTCACATAAACAGAAATTAATCCTAACATATGAATTTTGAAATATCTTGACTTAGTTTGGATAGATTTTAACAATCCGGAAGTTAGCCACGGCCTTTGAATTCTTTCCGTAGATAGTTACTTAGTTTTCAGCGGGAAAGATGAACAATACGAGGAATTTAATCTAGCAATGAACCGTATTGTTTTCACTTTCACATCACGTCCATCTGATGAATCCCAGCATTCGTTGGAAATTTTATACAAGAAGAAATTCATATATACATCAGAATGATCACGGAAGGAAATTTTAATTTTAGGAGGCTGACTAGTGGCAACCTGAACAAGGAGAAAGGTCGGACAATGGTCAGTAAAGTCCACGGTCAAAATGCCACTACTATATTTACTGAAGCAATTAGTCCAAATATGGTCCAATACTGAGGGTAAAGGCCCGTCTTCTGAAGAAGAAAAGCGAGTTGGTTGATAATTGTAGGGATGAAGTGAAGTGCACGAAATGAATTAATAAACCTATCGACTGCAAGTGAATTTTGATCAATTAGATTTATGTTAAAATCCCCACACAGAAATATTCCACAATTTGCAATGCAATCATAACGTAGCAATTCCTCCAACACAGCCGAAAAGTTACCAATAGAGTCAGAATGAGGTCGATAAACAGCGAATACGTACACAATTTCCTTACTAAGTTTCACTCCTACTACTAAGGTCTCGATTGTATCGTCACACCTCGATGAACAGTCCACCACTTCTACGTCCAGTTCATTACGAGAGAACACAGACACCCCCCCGCCTCTACTCTGCTCTCTTACAGTGTGGTATGACCTGTAGCCCTCTACATTACAAAAATCTTTGGAGGAATGATCAAACCAAGTCTCAGTTAGGACAACTATGTCAGGACTGCGATTATTGCTTTCCAGGAGAGTAATGAGTGTTTTGCCATTAGCATTAAAACTGCTAACATTCTGACTATAAACATACAAACCAGACATACCAAGAGGAGATAAATGTTCATTGAGGTCATGAATAGTAAAATAATTTGACTGGGTCGATTGATGAAATGAGCAGAAAATATCATTGAAGTAATTTCTATCGGGATCAATTAATCATAATGAATTATCGGTTATTTGTGTCATATCAATAACTCAGTATTAAATTGGAAAAAAATCATAACTTGTATCAGAACAAAGACAATCATATAAGCACGAAGTAATTGCAGCAAACGCAGTGCCCTTGGGTCTCTTTTAGAAGACAATACACAGCTAATGGGGCCATACATCAATGAGAGTAGAAAGTTCGGTGCTCAAAATATTAGAGCAAAAGTCCACAAGCCGCTGGTGAGTATTTATGGTCATCCTTGAGTTACGAGGGAGAGAAGCATCAGGGTTTGGAGGCCGTACCCACACAAACACCTTGCCGTCATTCGAATTACACCCAGCTACCTTATCAGGGAATGCACGCTTCGCTTTACGCAGTTCATACATAATGGTGCTCCTGACTGGGGTAAGGCTCTCATTAATGAAAAGGTTGGAGGGTTTTAGTTCTCAGCACGCACTAGCGATGTCACTCTTCACTTCCCTGCGGCAAAGCTTGACGATTCCCTGCGGCAACAATCAACAATGACAACTTTATTCCAATTTCATCTTGATTCCGTGGAAGGTCCTCCAACAATGCCTCACTGTCACTGCAACAGTTTGCTAGCTTCCTGCGGCAGAGAGGAGGGACATGACAAAGAGACGTTCCTGACGTTGGCCGTTCTACCCCCTCTCAATAAAAAAGTCAATTTAAAATAAATCCTTTCTTCGTTTATAATGGCTCTACATGTTGCGTTTATTCATTCTGTTGGGAAGAGGGTATGCCGTGTCTTAGTTCGTTGTGTGCATAGGCGGTTCATTACTTCGTGAGGCGTGTAATTGTTCTGGGTCGCAGCCCAGTGGTGTGGACACTGGGCGGTTCATTACTTCGTGGTGCGTGTAATTGTTCTGTGTCACAGCCCGGCTGAGTGGACACTACACACTGTCGGCTTGGTACGTGTGATTGTGCTGGGTCGCATCCCAGCTGTGTGGACACTAGGCGGTTCATTACTTCGTGGTGCGTGTAATTGTTCTAGGTCGCAGCCCGGCTGTGAGGACACTACACACTGTCGGCTTGGTGAGTGTGATTGCTCTGGGTCGAAGTCCGGCTGTGTAAACACTATACACTGTCGGTTTAGTGCGTGTGATTGTTCTGGGTCGCAGCCCGGCTATGTGGACACTACACACTGTCCTGTCGGCTTAGTGCGTGTAATTGTTCTGGGTCGCAGCCCGGCTGTGTGGACACTACACACTGTCGGCTTGGTGCGTGTGATTGTTCTGGGTCGCAGCCCGGCTGTGTGGACACTACACACT
>SDVV010004752.1:0-19883 GCA_016164225.1 Gammarus roeselii
TATATGTGTGTGTTTCTGTCTACCTCTATGTGTTCATTTACTTATATTCGCTGGCTCTCGATTATTTTTTCGATCATTTGCTTTGGGACAATATATTATGGTTATTTTTCAGTTTGCTTCTATTTTCCTATTAACTACAATTCATGTCCTTGTAGACATTTTTATGCGGTTATTAGGATTTATCGTGTGCCCTCCTGATTATTTTGTGTAATTTGTATTTGTCATTTTTTTGGTTTACTCTTTCGCTGTTACCCATATCCCGCCAAAACTCTTCTATGGGCTTTTCGACTATTTCAAGGTATATTTGTCTTATGCTATGTTATAGTGGATTTTTTCTAGCCTGCTTCTATCTGCCAACTTGCTACATTTATATATTTGTTTTTGATTACCTCTATGTGTTCATTTACTTTCAGTCGCAGGCTCGCGATTTTTTTTAGATCATTTTCTTTGGGACAATTTAATTTTTCAATTTACTTCTATTTTCCTATTAACTCCAATTCATGTCTTTGTAGATTTTTTATGCGCTCATTAGGATTTATCGTGTGCCCTCATGATTATTTTGTGAAATTTGTATGTGTCATATTTTGAATTACTCTTTCAGCTAATACCCATATCCCGCCAAACCAATGCAGTCATCTTTTTTCCGGTTACTTCTAGGTTATTTCTGGAGGCAATCTACTAAGGCATATTTTGTTAAATTACTTATATTCCTACGCTCACGATTATTTTCTTAGGACAGCTTTTAGGACACTTTATGGAGGTTATTATCCAGTTTACTTCATTTTCCTACCAACTCCAATTCATATCTTGGCAGATTACATTTATGCGCTTAGTAGCATTCATTCTTGTGTTCGCATGATTATTTGCTGGTGTAATTTGTATACGTCATTTTTTAATTTTATCTTTCGGCTATCACTCATATTCAGTCATACCAAGGATGTAATTTTTCACGGCTACTTCTAGGTTATTTTTGGAGGCCATCTGAAGTGTAAATTTTCGCTCTCATAGCGTATGTAGCTGCCCATAACGACAAAAAAAGTTGCCAACGAAAAATAACAATATTCTTGATGGTGACACAGGTAGAAAAACCTATTTTTTATTTACAGCGCGCTAGATAATGATTATAGGATAACCGCAGGAGCAAGTCGCTCAGCTGAACGTAACTGTTAGATCAATGACTTATAGCATTTTGAGAGCCAAATACTAATTTCCATTCTCCCCACTGTCACATGTTAGTATAATTTCATAAAATTTCCTAGCCCATCATGGAATTGTCGTGTTTTTATTGGAATAGGTTGTTTTTGCTCGGGCCTAATGAGTCCAACAGTCTCTCGTAGGTGGTAAATTCCACTGTTAAATTACGCCGTCTCCATCGCGATGACCGACAATTTGAGTCGCTGCTGCCGTTGCACTGTAGGCACGTGTAAATCAAATAGTTGCGGCTGTTATTGAGCTTGAGCCTCTGGCGGCGTTTGTTTCTACTCCTCGATCTGTGCAAGCCGACCTGGCCGAGCATGCCATAACCAGCCAAACCAGCTAGACGCAGCTGAACCGGAGAGTCACGAGGTCGCCAGTGGGGGAACTGCAGTCTCTCCTGTGAGCTTTCGGCAGGATGCAGACGTCATCACGCCACCAGGCGCTGTCGGTGCGGACTCTCTTGCCTCGGTTGAGAGCACTGGAGGGAGCGCTGAAAGGGACGTCGCCTCAGCTCACAGTGCTACAGATTTACCTCCCGTCTCGAACCAATCAGGCTCACGGGCTCCCCCATTGACACCTCTAACACTGCTATACCAACAGCCTCCGCCTCAGCTCAATCGGGTTCTTTTATTGTGCCAGCTAGCGAAATAGATCCAGATAATTACAAAAACTATTGTCATGAATGCAGGAGCACTAACACTAGAAAGAAAAACTTAATTTCGTTTTCCAACTGCTGCAAATATTATATTTTTTCATGGAAAACATGGGCATGGTGATGAAGCGATCGCACCAGAGGGGGACTGCTGCACCATCCAAAAGTCATGGGACAGGGAAGGAATAAGGGTAACTTTGGACAGTCTGTTACATGAGACACAAGATCCCAAAACTAAGGCTCGTCTCCTGACTGCTTCTTGTCACGATAGCGGTTCTTGACTGAAAGTAATTCCTCCTACCCCGCTGGGTACTTTATTGCTCAGAGTAGGTGCGCCGGTTTGTTATGCGCAGCTCTGCCACTGCGGTCAGCGTATGGATGAGTCCGGTACTCACGCGCTCATGTGCCTTTACAGCGGAGGTCGTCATCCTAGACATTTGGCTCTGAATGGCATAATTGAACGAGCGCTACGCAAGGTCGGCCTTGGTACGAACCGTGAGCCAGGCATCAATCGAGGCGATGGTAAGCGACCTGACGGCGTTACAGTCTTCCCCTTTTTTAGAGGGAAAAACCTTTGCTGGAATTGCACCAGCGTGGACACCTTCGCGATGAGTCACTTACCTGGCAATTCTTTAGAGGCTGGCAGGGCTGCCAACGCGGCAGAGAACAAAGAAATAACTAAGTATTAATTTATTTATGACCGCTACCTTTTTGAGCCTTTGGCTATCGAGACGCCGTGCGTTATCAGCGAAACCAGCAGCCTCCTGATCCACGAAATCGACCGACGGTTATCTGTCGCCTCTGGGGACCTTTGAGAAACATTCTGGCTGAAACAGAGGCTAGGACTGGTTGTGCAACGTGGCAACACTTTGAGTGTACAATTAGCTTGTAAGCCTATCAATTCGGGGTGTAATAGATCGGATCTTTGTTAAGGGAGAGGGGGAAGGCTGTTACTCCAGCAGGGCTGGAGGCGGTAGTAGTATGGTTGGATGCCACAACTTCTGGCGAGTGTTGGGGCCAGGGGTCTCGCTACTGTTTGGGGGCCTCAGGAAATAAATGTTGGAGGCATCTTACTCGGGAAAAAAAAGGTGAAAAGGGTTTAGATAACAGCGTCATTTGGCTAAATCGGACACTTATAGCAAAACAAATGCGACGAGTGCTAGAAAGACTTTTCCTGGTTACAGGAAAAGTCTAAAGATAACAGCGAATTTTGGCCATGACTAACACAGAGAGGCACACAAGTACAACGGGGCTGGAAAGACTAATCACATTGGGAACTTGAAAAGTGTGCAGATAACAGCTACTTCTGGCTATAACTGACACCCAAACCCACAGGAGTGCGGTGGGGGCTATAAACAATACTAACAACGGTAACATGAAAAGTGTCCAGATAACAGCGACTTTGGCCATAACTGGCACTTAAAAGCCCACAAGTGCGGTGGGTGCTCGAAAGAAAACTTACAGAGGGTAACATGAAAAGTGTGCAGATAACAGCTATTTTGGCCTTAACTGACATAAATACGGCGGATGCTCTAAACAGTACTAACAATGTTAACATGAGTAAAGTCAGATACCAGCGACCTTTAGCTAAAACTGACACTTAAAGCAAAACAAAAGCGATTGGGGCTCGCAAGACAACTCACAATGGTAACAGGAAAAGTGTTAGGATAACAGCGACTTTTGGCCATAACTGACGTTTAAAATCATACAAGTGCGGCGAGTGTTATAAACCCTACTTTCAATGGTAACATGAAAAGGGTTCAGATAACAGCGACATATAGCTAGAACTGACACCTAAAGCAAAGCACGAGCGACTGGTACTCGAAAAACTGCTCACAATGGTGACAGGAAAAGTGTTAAGAAAAGAGCGACTTTTGGAATAGCTGACACTTAAAGGCACACAAGGGCGACGGGTGCTGGAAAGACTACTTACGATGGGAACATGAAAAATGTGAAATAACAGCTTCTTTTGGCCATAACTGACATTTAAAACCATACAAGTGCGGTGGGTGCGATAAACACTACTAACGACGGTAACATGAAAAGTGTTCAGATAACAGCGACACTTGGCTATGACTGACATTCAACGCAAAATAAGTGCGACAGCTGCTAGAAAGACTACTAGCAAGGGTAACAGGAAAAGGGTACAGATAACAGCTACTTTTGGTTATAACTGACGCCTTAAACCACAGGAGTGCGGTGAGTGCTATAAACACTACTAATAATGGTAAGATGAAAAGTGATCAGATAACGGCGACTTCTGTCCCAAACTGACACTTAAATCAATGCAAGTGCACTGTGTGCTAAAAAGCAAGCAACAATGGTAACAAAAAAAGTGTTGAGGTAACAGTGACTTTTGGTCAGAATTGACGCTTAAAACCACACAGTGCGGCGGGTGCTGGAAAGACTACATCCAATTGTAACATGGAAAGTGGGCAGATAACAGCTATTTGTGGCCGTAACGGCTACCTAAAACAATACAAGTGCGGAGGGTGCTATAGACACAACTATCAATGGAAACATGATAAGTGTTCAGATAACAAAGACTTATAGCTATAGCTGACACTTAAAATAACACAAGTGCGACGGGTGCTAGAAACCTTAGTAACAATGCAAACATTAAAGTGTTAAAATAACAGCGACTTTTGGCCATAACTGACATTTAGAACCATACATGTTCAGCGGGTGCTATAAACACTACTAACAATGGTAACATGAAAATTGTTCAGATAACTGCGACATTTCGCAAACAACTGGCACTTGAAGCTACACAAGTGCGACGGGTGCTAGCAAGACTACTAACAATGGTAACAGGAGAAGTATTAATAAAACATCGACTTTTGGTAAAACTGACATAAAACACACACATGTATGGCGAGTGCTGGAAAGACTATTTGTAATGGGAATAGGAAAAGTGTGCAGATAACAGCTTCTTGTGACCATAACTGACAATTAAAATCCCATGAGTGCAGTGAGTGCTTCAAACACTACTAACAATGGTAGGATGAAAGTGCTATCATATAACAGCGACTTTTGGCCATAACTGGCATCTTAATCAACACAAGTACGACGGGTGCTGGAAAGACTACTATCGATGGTAACATGAAAAGTGTTATGATAACAGTGACTTTTTCACAAAACTGACACTTAAAAGCACAAGTGCGGCGGGTGCTGGAAGGACTACTTACAATGGTAGCAAGAAAAGTTGGCAGAAAACAGCCACTTTTGATCTTGACGGACACTTAAAGCCATACAAGTGCGGCGGGTTCTATAAACACTACCAACAATGATCACATGAAAAATGTTCAGATAACAGCGACTTGTGGCTAAAATTGACACTCAAAACAACACGAGTGTGACGGATGGTAGAAAGACTACTAACAATAGTAACAGAAGAAATGTTAAGAAAACTGCGACTTTTTTGCCATAACTGTCACATAAAGGCGCACAAGTGCGGCGGGTGCTGGAAAAACTTCTTATAGTGGGAACATGGAAAGTGTGCAGATAACAGCTACTTTTGACCATAACTGACACTCAAAACCACAGGTGTATGGTGAGTGCTATAAACACTACTAACAATGGTGAGATGATAAGTGTTCAGATAACGGCGACTTCTGTTCAAAACTGACACTTTAATCAATACAAGTGCACCGTGGGCTAAAAAGACTACCAACAACGCTAACATGAAAAGTGTTCAAATAACAGCGATTTTGGCCATATCAGACACTAAGAAGCACACAAGTGCGGTGGGTGCTCATAAGACATCTTACAATGGTAACAAGCAAAGTGTGCAGATAACTGCAATTTTGGCCATAACTGACGTTTAAAACCACACAAGTGCGGCGGGTACATAAACACTACAAACAATGGTAACATGAAAAGTGTTCAGATAACAGCGAATTTTGACCAAAGCTGACATATAAAGCAACACTAGTGCGACGGCTGCTAGAAAGACTACTAACAATGGTAACATTGAAAGTATTGAGATCACAGCGACTTTAGTCCAGAACGGACACTTAAATCAATGCAAGTGCGACGGGTGTTATAAACACTGCTAACAATGGTAACATGAAAAGTGTTGAGGTACCAGCTACTTTTGACCATAACGGACGCTTAAAAGCAAGCAAGTGCGGCGGGTGCTGGGAAGACTACTTTCAATGGTAACATGGAAAGTGTTCAAATAACAGAGACACATGGCTATAACTGACATTTAAAGCAAAACAAGTGCGACGGGTGCTAGAAAGACCACTAGCAATGGTAACAGGAAAAGTGTACAAATAACAGCTACTTTTGGTTATAACTGACACATTAAATCACAGAAGTGCGGTGAGTTCTCTAAACACTCCTAACAATGGTGAGATGAAAAGTGTTCAGATAACGGCGACTTCTGTCCCAAACTGACACTTAAATCAATGTGAGTGCACTGTGTGCTAAAACGACTAACGACATCGGTCACATACACCTTAATCAACACAAGTGCGACGGGTGCTAGAAAGACTACTAACAATGGTAACATGAAAAGTGTTGAGATCACAGCGACTTTTGTCCGGACAGACACTTGAATCAATGCAAGAGCGACGGGTGCTATAAATACTACTAACAATGGTAACATGATTTGTGTTAAGGTAACAGCGATTTTTGACCAAAACTGAAGCTTAAAAGCACCCAAGTGCGGCGGGTTCTGGAAAGACTACTTGCATGGGTAACATGAAAAGTGTTCAGATAACAGCGACTTTTGGCTAGAACTGACACTAAAAAGCACACAAGTGCGGCGGGTGCTGGAAAGACTACTTACAATGGGAACCTTAGAAGTGTGCAGAAAACAGATACTTCTGGCCATAACTTACACTTAAAACCCCATGAGTGCGGTGATAACTATAAACATTACCAATAACGGGAATATCAAAAGTGTTTAGATAAAAGCGACTTTGGCCATAACTGACACTTGAAACCACACAAGTGCGGCGGGTGCAATAAAGACTTCTAACAATGGTAACATGGAAAGTAATCACATAATAGCGACTTCTGGCCATGAATGACTCTAAAAAGCACACAAGTGCGGCAGGTACTGGAAAGACTACTTACAATGGGAACCTTAGAAGTGCGCAGATAACAGCTACGTTTGGCTATAACTGACACCTAAAACCCCAGGAGTGCGGTTAGGGGTATAAACACTACCAATAACGGTAACATCGAAAGTGTTCTCGTAACAGCAATTTTGGCCATAACTGACACTTGAGACCACACAAGTGCGGCGGGTGCTATAAACACTTCTAACAATGGTGAAATGAAAAGTAATCAGATAACAGCGACTTTTGACCATAACTGACACCATATTCAACACAAGTGCGACGGGTGCTAGAAAGACTACTAACAATGGTAACAAGAATAATGTTAAGATAACGGTGACTTTGACCAAAACTGACACCTAAGAGCATTCAAAAGAGGCGGGTGCTGGAAAGACTACTTCCAATGGTAACATAAAAGCTGTTCAGATAACAGCGACTTTTGGCCAAAACTGACACTTAAAGCAACACAAGTGCGACGGGTGCTATAAACATTACTACAACGCTAACATGAAAAGTGTTCAGATAACAGCGACTTTGGTCATATCATACACTTAGTAGCACACAAGTGCGGTGGGTGCTGGAAAGTCAACTTACAGTGGTAACATGAAAAGTGTGCAGATAACAGCTATTTTTGTCATAACTGACAATTAAAACCACAGATAATAGCAACTTTTGACAAAAACGGACACCTTAATCAACACAAGTGCGACGGGTGCTAGAAAGACTACTAACAATGGTAACATGAAAAGTGTTGAGATCACAGCGACTTTTGTCAGGAACGGACACCTAAATCAATGCAAGTGCGACGGGTGCTCTAAATCCTACTAGCAATGGTAACATGAAAAGTGTTGAGGTAACAGCGACTCATGACCAAAACTGACGCTTGAAAGCACCAAAGTGCGGCGGGTGCTGGAAAGACTACTTTCAATGGGAACATGAAAAATATGCAGATAACAGCTACTTTTGGCCGTAACTGACACCTAAAAGCAAACATGGGAAAGAGAACTTAGAATGGTAACATGAAAGTTTGTAGATAACAGCTAGTCGTGGCTATAACGGATAATTTAAACCATACAAGTGCGGCGAGAGCAGTAACACTATAAACAATGGAAACATGACAAGTGTTCATATAACAGCGACTTTTAGCCAAAACTAACACTTGAGCAACACAAGTGCGACAGTTGCTATAAACATTACTCCAATGGTAACAGGAAGAATGTTCACATAACAGCGACTTCTGACCATACTTGACACCTAAAAGCACACATGTGCCGTGGGTGCTAGAAAGACTACCAACAATGGTGACATGAAAAGTGTTAAGATAACAGCGACTTATGGTCATAACTGACATTTAAAACCAAACAATTGCGGCGGGTGTTATTAACACTACTAACAATAGTAAAATGGAAAGTGTTCAGATAAAAGCGAGATTTGGCTAGAACTGACACTTGAAGCAAAACAAGTGCGACGGGTGCTAGAAAGACTACTGGCAATGGTAACAGGAAAGTTATTAAGATAACAGCGCCTTTTGGTCATAACTGACACTTAAAGGCACACAAGTGCGGCGGGTGCTAGAAACACTTCTAGCAATGGTAACAGGAAAAGTGTACAGATAACAGCTACTTTTGGCCATAAGTGTCACCTTAAACCATAGGAGTGCGGTGAGTGCTATAAACACTACTAACAATGGTAAGATGAAAATTGTTCAGATAACGGCGACTCCTGTCCTAATTGACACTTATATCAATGCAAGTGCACTGTGTGTTAGAAAGACTACCAACAACGGTAACATAAAAAGTGTTAAGGTACAAGCGGCTTAGGGGTGAATTGACGTTTAAAAACACACAATTGCGGCGGGCGCTGGAAAAACTACTTTCAATTATAACATGAAAAGTGGGCAGGTAACAGCTACTTTTGACCATAGTGGATATTTTAAACCATAAAAGTGCGGCGGCTGCTATGAACACTACTATCAATGGTATGATGAAAAGTGTTCAGATAACGGCGACTTCTGTCCCAAACTGACACTTAAATTAATGCAAGTGCACTGTGTGCTAAAAAGAGTACCAACATTGGTAACATAAAAAAGTGTTAAGGTTACAGCGAATTTTGGCCAAAATTGACGTTTAAAAGCACACAAGTGCGGAGGGCGCTGGGAAGACTACTTTGAACTGTAAAAAAGTGGGCAGATAACAGCTATTTTTGGCCTTAATATATACTTGAAACCATACAAGTGTGGCGGCTGCTACAAGCACAACTATCAATGGTAACATGATAAGCGTTCAGATAACAGCGATTTTTGTCCAAAGCTGACACCTAAAGCAACGCAAGTGCAACGGGTGCAAGAAAGACTAGTGACAATGGTAACATGAAAAGTGTTATTATTATTATTAAATCATTAGTTTCCATCGTCTAGCAATGGGTTTTCAATACTTAGGTATAGTACATCAAACTTAGTTTTCATATGCGCTATTTGAATTAGCGAAACGAGAGATAAAGTGAATTTGTGACAGCACATATCCTGTCGGCGGCCGGTTTGTAGCTACTTCATGTTTCAAAACATGATTCACAATATATGTTAT
The DNA here is from genome assembly GCA_016164225.1 of Gammarus roeselii. Taxonomy (NCBI): domain Eukaryota; kingdom Metazoa; phylum Arthropoda; class Malacostraca; order Amphipoda; family Gammaridae; genus Gammarus; species Gammarus roeselii. The sequence goes on from SDVV010004752.1 coordinate 9,501, forward strand.
TGAAAATCTTTTAAAAAATACATGGGCATAGGATTGATAAATCCAAAATGAATACATTCGCAGCTCATCTCTAGTGCGCTGCTGGGTCGCCTTTATCATACATGTACACATACAAATACACATTCAAAATATGCACACACCTACCTACATATATGGATGATAAACAGTGAAATACACATTCATATGTGCATACACCTGCCTACATGTATGGATGACAATCAGTATAAAACACAATCATGTGTGCACACACCTACCTACATATATGGATGGCAATTAGTATAATACACATTCCTATGTACTCATACCTACCTGCAAATATGGATGAACAATCAGTTTAATATACATTCATATGTGCAAGCACCTACCTGCATGTATGGATGACAATCAGTAAAATACACTTTCATGTGTGCGCACACATACCTACATATATGGATGCCAATTAGTATAATTGTTAAATTATTATTAAATCCTTTATTTCAATCATCTGGCAGTAAGTTTTCAATTTTTAAAATATTACATATGAAACTTTATTGCCGTTAACACTATTTGAATTAACGCAAACGAAAGCTCAATTTGAAATTCGCCGCTGGTTCTGATTTCATGCGACAGATTATAAATTATAACATTATAATCAATGATCGACAGGCAACATCTTATTTGAGGTAAGAATCAAGAATACCTGGCAGAAAATACATGGGGTGGGGTGATTATGAAATACATTAGGTTGGGAAAATCACGAAAATACAGTGGATTGGGAAAACCGCCAACACATGGGGCTAACGAATCCTGAGAACATGGGGTTGGGAAATCGAAATGCGCTAACATATTGTAGAGATGGAGTAAGATATGAATACTAAAGGGTTAAATAGGTGACATAAATTGTACATACGATATATACATAGCACTGGATATACATATTTCATGACGAAATGCGCTAACATATTGTAAAGATGGGTATAAAACATTGTATGAATAATGAAGTGGTGAATAGAATACATAATTTATTCATAAAATACATACGTAGCACTGAAATATATACACTTCATGACCGCTAGAAAATGATCAAATGATTGACAGTCAGAAAAGATCGGAAGCCCAGCGTTCGCGCTAAAATTGTTTCCGCACACGCGCAATATCGCCACTTCACTTCACCTCACTGTCATGGCCGGGCACTGTCATAACCGCTAAAAATCTTTCATCACACGTGCTTTCGACTAAACGATGTTTCAGCCCACGCGCATTTTCCGTCATTTCAAAATCTGCCACTGTCATATCTGCCACTGTCTTTACACCTAAACAGTCGCACCAACCTACCGGTTATCCCTTGAATGAAACTTTAATAAAAAACGCTACAAAATGGCATTACGTACCCTAGAAAAATAAGTATGTATGCCCCGCGGGTTAGAAATACGTACCTCTGCTCCGCTGGTTAGAAACACGTACCCTAGGTTAGGTTAGGTTGGACAGGAAAAGTTTCATTAACGTGATAATCAGTAAAATGGTACGACTAGTGGCTGACTCTGACGTAGGCTGAAACAGAGTTTAGGCAGAATGTCACTGGCATATATGACAGTGACTGGTGTGATTGAGGAACGTTGTGGATGTTCGCTGTTAAAAAATAGTACCGTAGGTAGGTAGTCGAAACAACTTGTGGCTGATAAAGCAGTTGACGGAGATGAAAGGGGCTGATCCGACGTTAGCTATAAAAGAATTTAGCGCCAGGGATAGCGACCCAATAATTTAATACTGGAGTACAGGAACCAAATTAATATACTTCTGTTATAGAAGATGAAGCACAATATTAGCTTATGTGACAACGATTGTATCCACAAAAATGATACGGTAAATGGTAGATATGATTTAATAAATTGTATTCTCGTCGAGTTGGCCTCTGTCAAAGCTGGGAGCTACCTATCGTTCCTCGAAAGTTCAATTTGAAACTGTCACTGCTCATCTCTAGGGGCCGCCGGTTCGGATTACATGGAGCGAAATATTATTTACAATAGTATCATCTGTGCACATACAGAAATGTCTATTTTGACAAAATAATTCCGTCTACATAGCGTTGGGAAAACCAGTGACCCGCGGAGTTGAGAAATGAGAAATACTTGAGGGCTGATAAATAACAACATACATGGGTGTGGAAAATAACAAGTACATGTGGTGGCAAAAACACGCATGCATGTGGTTAGAGTCCCGAGAAACAAGGGGTTGGGACATCAAAATGTGATTACCTATTGTAATGAGTAGTCTACATTATTGTACGATAACAAAGATGTGGATGGACAACATGAACTATACAAAAAATATTAATACAAAATAGGGTTGAGAAATCGAAAAGCACTAACATATTGTAAAGATGGGTCTAAACTATTGTATTAATAATAAAGGGGTGAGTAAGCGACATAAGTTATACAAACAAATTTATACCCAAAATACATACCAAACAATTGAATATACAATATACACACTTCAAGACTGCTAGGAAATGATTAAATGGTTGACAATCAGAAATAATACAACGCTGGCGTACACAAGTTGGATGAATATACTTCTGTTATAGAAAACAAAGCAAAATGTTAGTTTATAAGGCAATGATTGTATCATCAAAAATGGTACGGTAATTGTTAGAAATAATTCAATAAATTGTATTAAAATCGAGTAAGCCTTTGTCAAGTTAGAAGCTGCCTATTCAAGTTAGAAGCTGCCTCTTGTTAAGATGATAAGTGTTCAGATAATAGCGACTTTTGGTCAGAACTGGCGCTTGCATGAACACAAAAAAGTCGGGTGCTGGAGAGACTACTTTCAATGGTAACATTAAAATTGTTCAGATAACAGCGACTTTTGGCCATGCCTGACACTTAAAGCAACACAAGTGCGACGGGCGCTATAAACATTACTAACATGCTAACATGAAAAATGTTCAGATAACAGCGACTTAGGTCATATCAAACACTTAATTGCGCACAAGTGTGGTGGGGGCTGGGAAGACGACTTACAATGGTAACAAGAAAAGTTGGCAGATAACAGCCACTTCTGACCTTAACGGACACCTATAGCCATACAAATGCGGCGGGTTCTATAAACACTACCAACAATGGTAACATGAAAAATGTTCAGATAACAGTGACTTTTGACCATACTTGACGCCTAAAAGCTCACACGTGCCGTGAGTAGTTTATATAGGCGCAAAAAATCGCCCTGGAAAATAGGCGCAAAAATCGCCCTGGAAAATAGGCGCAAAAATCGCCCTGGAAAATAGGCGCAAAAATCGCCCTGTGAAGGAATTAGATAGGCGATAAAAGAGCCGAAGCAAGATGCAAATGTGAAGGATTTAGATAGACGATAATGTGGGTGTACGAATATGCTTTTAGTGAAGGAATTAGGTAGGCGATAATTAGGATGTAAGTTATTTGTTAGTGTGTCTGACTCAGACGCTGTATTTCTCGGACATTGTAGTTATATGTTAAGACAAATTGATCAAGCTAGTTACTGATGCTTCACAGAGATACCAAGAACATAGTTTTTTTTTGTGACTCGATCGAATATGCTTTTAGTGAAGGAATTAGATAAGCAATAATTAGGGACTACATATATGCTTTTAGTGAAGGAATTAGATGGACGATAATTAGTGACTTGATGTGTGCTTCTTTGTGAAGGAATTAGATACGCGATAATTAGTGAGTACATATATGATTTTGTGGAAGAATTAGATTGGCGATAATTAGTGACTCTATGTATGATTTGTGAAGGAATTAGATAAACGATAATTAGTGACTTCATGTATGCTTTTTGTGAAGGAATTAGATTGGCGATAAATAGTGACTCTATGTATGATTTGTGAAGGAATTAGATAGACGATAATTAGTGACTTCATGTATGCTTTTTGTGAAGGAATTAGATACGCGATAATTAGTGAGTACATATATGATTTTGTGGAGGAATTAGATTGGCGCTAATTAGTGACTCTTTGTATGATTTGTGAAGGAATTAGATAGACGATACTTAGGATGTATGTTATTTGTTAGTGTGTCTGACTCAGGCGCTGTATTTCTCGGACATTGCAGATTTATGTTAAGACAAATTGATCAATTTAGTTACTGATGATACGTAGAGATACCAGGAACGCATGTTTTTTATGTGTCGGCCGATGTATTTGTTAGGATGTATATTATTTTTAGTATGTCTGACTTACTCGCTGTACTTCTCGGACATTGTAGTTATAAGTTTCTTTTCTTTTATTCTGGTCACGTGAGTTGCTTACGATACATAGAGACTGGCCGTGATGGGTGGGGAAGAGGGGAGGGGTCGACCGGACTCAGGCTGTGTCCAAACCGCAAATGCTAATTAGCGATTTTATCTCTTGATGTGTGGTCACAATGATCTTATCTCGAGATAAGATCATCTTGGGGAATTTCAGTCGCCTTACGATATCTTTCAGATTCCTTTCGGAATCTTATCGCTTTTATTTACGATTGCTCACGTACGGATTATAAAGATGTAGGTTTTTTAGTTCCTATCAACGATATAGTTATATATGATTGGAATATTTCGCATGGTAGGCCAATATATTACCATGTTTGTTATTGAATGTCTCATTTGAATATAAAATTTTTACTGCTCGAACCTATTTTTTTAGGATAATCGAAGTTCTTATGCAAGAAATATGGGGTATTTATTAGGAGAGCTTACATAGTTTTGCTTTATTTGACTCATTTTCAGAGGATGTTTGATGGAGTTTTTTAGCGGTAAGATGCTTGATGTTGAATATAGGCTATGAACATTTACAGGTTCTAACATGTTCATGTTGACGTGCTTTCATCATTTTATACGAAAATGTCCTATTTCTGACTATACCTCTACTTATTTTTCCCATTACTGTACCCAAGTGATCTCATTAACAGGTGAATCAGATGCAAGATATGTCTGAAGTATTATACGTGACTGGAATAGGTCAAAAAAATTTGTTATAGATTTGGATGGTATTGTAGTAAAAAATAGCGTTATTCTCATGATCTCAGAGTTAAATGTCGGATATTTTGGAGGAATGTATGTTTAAGAGGTTCAAGTCCATTATGCTTCTTTATGGAATTTTCGTTATTGATCCCCTGCAAATGTATACTGTATCATTTAGAAGACGATTTACTGAATGGTGGGGTCCTAGACCATTTATGGTTTGGCTACCCTTCACCTAAGAAGATATATTTACCTACGATAGCTTAGGGTGCTGTGTACAACTTCATTTAGCTTAATATCTATCACATTTTCAACGTGGGGCAAGAGGCGTTTAGTGCACTTTCAATGCTAGTTCAATCGAGTTAAATTTAGGATATTGCAAACAAAGATTTATTAGATATATTATTATTATTGAAAATAGATTTTGACACATTTATATATACATAAATATACATGGGATATCATTTTACGAAAATACATCATTTTCACACCGAAAATTCGATGTGAGCATCTCGACGAAACATAAATAATGTCTTCGACCTCCCTCTCTTTGTGTCATCTTGATCCTTGGTACCAGTGTCAGTCTGTGGGTTCTTTATCAATGACGTATATTTATTCCTCACCTGAAGCTGTCAACTCGTCTTATCGATGTAGGATTTATCATCTGAGTGTGTTTTTTTTCTCTGATCTATTGGTGTTCGAGACTAACGCCCTTTGTACACATTTTAGATAAACGAGGACCTTTGGGAGAAGTGTATACAATACTTGTAATCCTAGCCTTGTATCAAAAACTTCGCTTATAGTTTCAGCGAGGCTTTTAATCACTATTTCATGTTTGTGACATCGATTCGTTTCAGTTTTTTTCTCTTCAGTAGCCAAGTTATCACATCAATATATTGATTTTTTATTAATTTTATTGAAAAATTTCAATTTTAAATTTTATTGAATTTCTAATTTTGTTATATATATATATATATTTTTTTTCAATACATGTACACGTACATACGCTCAAATATATACGTGCACGTACGTATATAGGTCTAAAGACGGACATACGTACATACATAGCTACATAATTGTTCGCCGAAGGGAGTGATGATAGGCTTAAAGATTTGCAAATACATTATAATAGCAAGCACTATGACGTGATTGGAGTCAGTGTTACGTGGACGATAAGCGGATACGGACGGATCATCCACAAATAGATAAAAATGGATGTTCACATCTCGAAAATTTGTTTACGAGTGTTGGATGAAAAATTTTCTGAAGATGATTTAGCTTGGTTCGAGCATATATTGACAAGTGATGAAGATATCAATTATGTGCAAATGCGGAGAACTAGAATCGCAAGAGCGGGAACTATTATCCATGTATGGAAGGATAATGAAGAAAACAGGATTTGAGTGACTGATTTCGAAACATTTCAGTCGTATGTAACAGAGTTCAAAGAAAATAAGAAGGTATATCTTGAAATTTATATGTCCCAAGCAGAAAATTTCCACACATGTAAGCAAGTTGGGTTAGTGAAAAATAAATTCTTCCTAGGGACGGAAGAAAATCTGAAGCGTATGATGGATTTTCTTTCGAATAACGATTGGAGGTATATTGAATTGGCTGAGATTCTAATAATTAAAGTTCGCAAAGAAGAAGAAGAAGAACAATTATGGAAATGCTGGGATCTACATTTATGGAGAGACGGGAATGGAGCAGGTTACCGTATTCGTATCAAAGATATGGTGGACTATATGAAGGAATTTGAGAGGAAACTGCTACAAAGTGATAATGGGTACGGATGTATGTTCGCACCATGTTGATACAAATGCATAAACATCGATGATGTCAGCAAAAACTGCAAATAATACTAATAAAAGTAGGTAAATCCTAAATTAAATTGTTTCTTATATCATAAAAAACTCAAAGGCTAAGCAATGAAGTTGCATATAACGTGTAAGTAGGAGGCAACATCGAATTGTCGTGAAAAAAATTGGTAGATCAAAATTGGAAGTGGGTTTCAAAACTGCAAAGGTTAGATCAAAATGTAGAGTCAAGTTAAGCTAATTTGTTATGGATTGTTTATATCAAAAACAAAAATACCGTACATAAGTTAAGTAAGGTTAGGTTTTTGACATGTACATACGTATACAGGTCTAAAGACATACATACATACATACGTAATTGATCGCCGAAACGAGTCCTCATAGGCTTAAAGATTTGCATACGCATTATAATAGCAAGTTGTATGACGTGATTGGAGTCAGTGTTACGTGGACGATAAGCGGATACGGACGAATCGTCCTCAAATAGATAAAAATGAATGTTCAAGTGACAAAAATTAGTTTAATTGTTTTGGAAGAAGAAATCTCCGAAGATGATATGAGTCGGATTGAACAAATACTGACAAATGTTGAAAAAAGCAGTTATCTCAGAACGGGTTAAGCAAGAACCAAAAGAGTGGGAGATGACATTCATATATGGATGAAGGGAAAAGGAAGTCGGCTCTTGGTAACTGACGTCGACGGATTTCAGTCGTATGTAACAATTTCAAGGGTAATAAGAAAGCAACACTCGAAATTGATATGATCCGAGTGGAAAATCATCATGACTGTAGTAAAGCTGAGGTGTTGGGGAACGGCTTTTTTCTAAGAACCAAAGAAAACCTGAAACGTATGCAAGAATTCCTCATTGATGAAAAACAGAATGACATTGAATTTGAGAAGATTCGAATAATCAAAGTTTAAAAAGAAGAAGAATTACATTTGTGGACGCAAGGGCACGGAACAGCCTTCGGTGTTCGCTACAAAGATATGGTGGATTATATGATGGATTTTGAGAGGAAACTTGGACATCGTGATGCTGGGTATGGGTGGCTGTACGAACCATGTTGTAATCGAAAAAATGAGTTAGATGTCATTGATGGTGATGATAGCAAGATCTGTAAATGCTACTAATAAAAGTATGTAAATCCTAAATCAACTGTTTATAATATCCTACAACTCAAAGGTTAAGCGATGAAATTGCATACATTGCGTTGGTCGAAGGAAACAATGAAATTGTTGAATTCTGTAGGAAAATATATATCATGGGTTGCAACGCTACCCATAAACCTATCTCGGGGTAAATGCTGTATACGTGTGACGAAATGGTGAGATATAAATCAGAGTCCGATGAGAAAATATTCAGTCAATATTGGGATTCTGTTGTGGAAGGATGGGTTATAGCTTGAGTCCTCGTTTGTTCGAAAGAAATGGGGTGCTGGGGGCTTGTAAACTGTGACAGAAAAAAATAAAATTGAATTAACGTAAATCGACGAGTAACGTGTGGAGACATTTGAAACGTTGTCATCGTGAAGAGTTTGAAAAAATTATTGGAATGAAAAAACGGATCAACTGTGCAAATCGTCAAATGATGAAGTGTCAGGAGATAATGAAGAAAAAATGTGTTAGACCTAGTATGAGATGAAGTCGTCCCATTTGTATGATGATGGAAACAAATATGAATTACTTGTAATATTCAATCCATCTAAGATTGAAAAATCTGACCCCTCTGGTAACATATATGACTCGAGATTGATTGCGAAGTAGAAGTAATTAGGTGTCAAAACTGCAAAGGATAGATCAAATGTAGAGACAAGTGGAGAAATGTATTATGCATTGTATAAAACAATGACTGAATACCGTACATAAGATTGGTTAGGATCGGATAGGATGATTACTTCTTTTAACATAACATAGTATGAAGCTGATGCAGATGAAATATCTTGTATCAACAGCAAGGGATGTTGTGGTATGGGAAAGGTTAGGTTGGGATTGTATTAATGCATCCGGCAGTGTGTGGCAACCCTTTTGCACAAAATGTGTGTAAATGGTACATACATGAGCCAACGCAGTGACGCTAACGATCCTATATGTATAAATTGGACTCATATCTCTATTCATTCAGATAGCGGTGCGCTTTCGGGGAAGAAAGATGCGGCCCAGTTTGATGTGGAAGTATCTTAAAAGGAATGAAAAGACGGGAGTATGTGTTATATGCAGTGCGGAGATAAAATTAAGCAAATCAGGCTCTACATTCGGGCTTTGGCGTCATCTCAAGGGACACCATTATCTTGAATATGATAATCTTAAAAATGAACGAGTAAATATAACCTCAAAGGGTGTAATGGGCGCGTTGATAGAACATTATAATCCGGACTTGGGTTCCCAATCTAATGAGAAAGACAGTGCTCAAAATAGCGCAAACGTAAAAGAAAGTATGGTGCCACTAACACTCAAGCTAAGAATGTATGAAGATTGGGTGAAAATGGCTAAATCAATATGGTGGGAGGAAGACCCCAAGCCATAACCGAAAATGAAAATAATGAAAATAAGGGGAAAAATGTGGGATATCAGTGACAGTGATATCGAGGATATGTCATGTGAAGAAAAATCTACAAACGTTGAAGGAAACCGAAATATCAAATGGGGTAATGAAAGGGTGACAAGGATAAGAAGTGAAAACTTGCATAAAAAAATCAAATGTATATCTGATTTTGTTTCAAATATGTTGGTAATGAAGCATGAGAAGAGAGAATCCTGTCAAAAAATGTTTGAGTGCTAGGATAATAGCAAAGAGAAAAACTGAAACGAATCGATGTCACAAACATGAAATAGTGATTGAAAGCCTCGCTGAAACTATAAACGAAGTTTTTGATACAAGGCTAGGATTACAAGTATTGCATACACTTCTCCCAAATGTCCTCGTTTATCTAAAATGGGTACAAAGGGCGTTAGTCTCGACCACCAATAGATCAGAGAAAAAAAACACACCCAGATGATAAATCCTACATCGATAAGACGAGTTGACAGCTTCAGGTGAGGAATAAATATACGTTATTGATAAAGAACCCACAGACTGACACTGGTACCATGGATCAAGATGACACAAAGAGAGGGAGGTCGAAGACATTATTTATGTTTCGTCAAGATGATCACATCGAATTTCCGGTGTGAAAATGATATATTTTCGTAAAATGATATCCCATGTATATTTATGTATAAATAAATGTGTCAAAATCTATTTTCAATAAAAATAATATATCTAATAAATCTTTGTTTGCAATATCCTAAATTTAACTCGATTGAACTAGCATTGAAAATGCACTAAACGCCTCTTGCCCCACGTTGAAAATGTGATAGATATTAAGCTAATTGAAGTTGTACACAGCACCCTAAGCTATCGTAGGTAAATATATCTTCTTAGGTGAATGGTAGCCAAACCATAAATGGTCTAGGACCCCACCATTCAGTAAATCGTCTTCTAAATGATACAGTATACATTTGCAGGGGATCATTAACGAAAATTCCATAAAGATGCATAATGGACTTGCACCTCTTAAACATACATTCCTCCAAAATATCCGACATTTAACTCTGAGATCATGAGAATAAC
>SDVV010004753.1:0-19882 GCA_016164225.1 Gammarus roeselii
ATATATATAGAATGAAAGCATCTGTAGATGAAATGTTGAAACACAAATAGTTGACATGGTAAATTGCATAGCAGAAGTAAATTACAATTCAAGAGTTTCTGCAAGTACAAGTTCAAACTGGTATAATTCCAGTTTACGTCTAAAGGTAGCAATTATTCTGCCAGTCCTTATATCCATGGTAATCAGATTCCAGGTTTTAGCAGCTCTGTATTTTAAAAATAGTTGGGACTGTGATGACAAATTTTGGGGAATTTGCTAATCAGCATTGTTGCGAAGATCATACAATGGATTATTTCTAATGAAAAAACTGTTATCAATGTAAGTTGAATGATTCAAAGCTTTGTAGACAAACACTGCAGCGGAAAAGTTGATGATTTGACACAGTGGGAGAATGTTCCTTTGACATAAGAGAGGCAACTTGTGGTCACGTCTGCTAGCATGAGATAGTGTTCTGATGACACCCTTTTGACTAAGAACGATAGATCATAAGTTTGTTTTGTAGGTAGTTGCATACACGTTTACACAATACGTCAGAAAAGGATGCCACATGATTTGGATAATTTCCTGGCAACAAATGAGAGGTCCCCTTTCCACCAGTCAAGTCTCTGATCTAAGATAACACCCTGAAACTTTGTTTTTGCTACATATGCCACCTGTTGGCCATTCAATTTGACTTGTGTGTTAGGAATGGGTATCATCCTCCTGGAAAATTTAAACAACTGCAGCAAAAGACAAGGATGAAAAAATACCTGTCAGACATAATAATTTACGTAACCATTTATTTTGGGCAACTGATGTATAAAAATATAGGAATGCTTTTACTATTGGTAATCTCAAACTTTTAATTTCCGTTTGATGTGGGGAATTGGCCAGTGCTTGCCACATGTCATAAATAATTTATTTTAGGTGAAAGGATGGCAGAATCTTGAAATTTATGGTGCTTCATACCGTGTCTATAGTTGACAAAACAATATGAAATGTACACCCACATTCCCAACGCAAACAAACTTAGCACTTTGAGGATACCAATGTGCACTAAGGGATCATCTTGGCTCAGGATTTGCACTGCAGAGAAGCTTTGCTCACAATTTGCATTGCAAAAATGCAGGTTATGGCTTATTCTCATTAGGTAGGTAGCTATAAAAAAAGAGGTTTGCCTAGGAAGTGTAATGTGAATGAAGTTAGGAAGATGTTGAGCTATATACCAAGAATCTATTGGGCACAGATAATAAAATGTATGATTGAGAAGAAAACAGTTGCATAAATTTTTTTTGGCCTGGATTTTTTTGTTAGCTATTTTATTTTGTAAGCTATCTACCTATCTCTTACTCTTACCTTTGCAGCCCCCTCCAGCAGGTACCTATACTCAATGTCAAAATCTTACTGAAAGATGAACACATTTTATCTCATTTTATCAGCTTCTGTAACATTCTAAAATGATTTATTTTGTCACTCAGTGAAAACATCAACATCAATGATGTACTGGGGGACTACTCACTGACTGTGATTGATGCACTGGACACCCTCGCTGTGATTGGAGATGCAAGAGAGTTTCGTCGCTCTGTGCAGAGAGTCATTGAGGATGTCACATTTGACAAGGACACTACAGTGCAAGTCTTTGAGGCCACCATAAGGTAAGCAGCTATTTGACATGATGTCTTGTGGAGGCAGTGGTTAACTCCACTCACTTTCGTAAATATGGAGAGGTAATAGTTATAAGCAAAGAAAATAGGACTGACATATTGAAGAATGATACTTGTATAAGATATCAATACACCCAAAAATCACATCAAATCAATGCTAACAGCTCCAGCACACAAAGATCATGTCCAAGCATTGCTATCACTATAAACTGCTCCTGAAGACAAAATCCATACCAAGTCCTTGCTATCACAGCAAACAGTTATAATACAATAAAATTGTGTCAAATAGTATCACAGTACACGCCCTCGTAACATACCAAAATCCCATCCAATCATTGCTATCACACAGACAGAAAAGTATGGCAGTTGTCAACAATATTTTGTAGACTTTCCATCATTGATTTTGAATCTGGATACTTATTTTAACAGTCAGAAGGTATTGTTCAAGCTTTTAAAATTATTTAGTAAAGGACAAGCAGTAGATAGCAAATTTTTGAACAATAAAAAAAATTGAATAACATAGTGACTACCTAAATCACTCTATGGTCAGTTGCCTGAAATATAAATTTCCACTCTGCACCGCCCATTGTTCAACCGCACTCGAGCGATACTAAAACTGTGAGCAGGTCCTCCATGAATGATTGAGTACAGCTTACTCCACTATGAAAATAAATCAACTAGTTAGCTTTGAAAATTTTGAAAATCTTATCAAGTTCCTATTTTAAAATGTAAATTTTATGTATAATAGTTTGTATAGTAAGTTGCATTCCTGTATTTATATCAGCAGGAATCTTTTATCATGGATACCCGTCACTTTCAACTGCTTTTTTTTTTATTCAGAGTGCTGGGTGGACTGATCTCAGCACACATGCTGATAGAGGACTCTGAACAACCTTTTGGCAACCTTCGCCCCGAGTGGTACGAGGGCGAACTGCTCGACCTGGCGGCTGACCTTGCCTCCCGTCTCCTGCCGGCTTTTATGCTCAGTCCCACTGGCATCCCACACCCTAGAGTCAGTTTATAAACTTCACGTTGATTATGTATCTAAACTTTTTGCCACTGAGGTAGTAGCTACCTACCTACTTTATTCATGCTCAAATTTGTATTGACTGGAGACTTTCTTTACATCGCTAGCATCTTTACATCGCTAGCATTGCTAGCAAGCTAACAACTGAATAATTTATTAAGCCTTTAGCTTATCGAATCATTTGGTTACCTTGAATATTGCTGTATAATTCTTAGCCTTTACCCAACATAGCTAGCTACTGTAAATAGATGTAAAATTGTTTGAGCTAGGTTATTAGCTTGTTGCTGCAGTCTAAGTGCAGTTTTAGTATTGCAGTCTTCCATTTCATAGCGCATCTTTAGAAAAACAACTTTGCTCTCTCCTCTAATTTCATTCATGCATTGCTCATGCATGAAATTTCCTGCGGGTGCATACCTCATGCACGGGACTCTGTTTCCTGTCTGTATATTTGCGTGTACTCGTCTTTTGGCCTCATGTGTGCTGTTAACTGGCTAAGTCTAAAAAAAGTGTCAACATGCCCTTGGTTGAATCGAGGCAACCCGGTTTTGATCATTATTTGTTCTATGTTCATCAGTTCACTGTACATGTTTTCAGGTGAACCTGCGTTCAGGCGTGCCATCAGGTGCGCGCACAGATACATGCACTGCTGGGGCTGGCACTCTGCTTGTCGAGTTTGGCATCCTGTCCAAACTTTTGGGGGACCCAACGTATCAGCAGGCGGCGAGGCGTGCCAACAGGGCGCTGTGGGTGCGGCGGCACAACACCACGGGGCTTTTGGGTGAGGTCAGGGCTGGTTGAGTGTACCTGCAAGTGTGAAAGATCATCTCTGGAGGCGTCTCACACGTGTCACGCTTCATACAGCCTTGGGTGGCATTGGAGGACGAGTCATGTTATTAACACTAAACTGTTCTATTCGTATGTTTTTTCCATTCGACAACTGAAAATAATTTCGTATGTTATCAGTGTGTAAGATGAATTGATCATGTAAGATGAATTGAAAACCCATTGCTAGACGATGGAAATAAATGATTTATTAATAATAATAAAAGCTTGTTTACGCGCAGGTTGCAAACGTTACTAGCCATACTTTGTCAGGCGTTTGTTTATGTGCTGGTAACGTTGTTGACATACCCACCTAAGGACTGGTTTTCATGCAGGTAACGTTGTCATGACCATAAGCTGTTTGTGTTAATGTGCAGGTAACATTATTGACATAACCACCTGATTTGTTTATGTGGCTATTTTGAATAGCTCGAGAGCCAGATTGAACTCAAAGACGGACAATTTCCTATTGCGTACGCATATCGAATTCGTCGTTTGGCTCTCAGAGGAAATTGGCTGTACTGCATCAACAAGCCTGACTAATCTGATGTTTTTAACGAGCAGGTAACGTTGTTGACGTAACCACTGGAAAGTGGACCAGCGAGCTGAGTGGTGTGGGTGCCGGGCTGGACAGCTACTACGAGTACATGCTCAAGAGCTACATCCTATTCGGGGAGGAGGAGGATTACATCATGTTCAACAGGTCCTACGCACGCATCAAGCAGTACATGAGGAGAGGGTGAGAATAGATTACCGTTTTGTTCTAAATCAGGGTGACGAGACGCAAGTGGAATTACATTCGTATCAAGCTGTCCACATGAGAGGGTGGTCTTGGAATACCATTGGAGGGTGACGAGTTGCAAGTGGAACAGCTATATGCCCGTTTAATATTTTAGGAGCCTCTATAAATTGTGCATGATCGTATATTTTTTCAGAGTAAAGTCATTTTTGTTACTGGAGAGTGTAAATGAGCTGTAGCTGTTGAACTTTGGGTATGAAAGTAAAGTGAGAGATGAACAAGGGGGTAGTTATTCCAATTACGCTCTAGAGAGCTAAGACTTGGGGGGCGAGAGCAAAAGAGAGAAGAAAGTGGAATGTTTTCGAGATAGAGAGAACGTTTGAGGGGCATGGTAGGAGGGGCGCTGAGATATGGGATCAGTAATTAGGACGAGGAAGGGGAGGAAGATAGAGGGTAGAGTAGACTAATTTGTTATGTGCTGGTTTGAACACATGGTGAGGATGGATGAAAGGGGGTTGGTGAAAAGGGTGATGAAAGCGGAGGTGAGTGGACGTAGACCTAGAGGTAGACCGAAGTTTTCGTTGATGGATGGCGTGAAACAGGCGTTAGGAAGGAGAGACAGGAGAGACATAAGTGTGGAGGTGCGAGTAAACGTGAAATGCATTGACGGGAGTGAAGATTGTTTGTCAATGGACGAGTTTTGTCGCTCCCATAATGAGCTTTCGCGCACTTGGCGTCTCATTGAGAGGGGATGGCCGTGGGGGGGGAGGGCCCGGTTACTATGACGCTGTTGGGGTAAACCAATCAACGCTGTTGGGGTAAACCTATCAACGCTGTTGGGCCCTGCTTCTGACACTGATCTCTGACCTTACGCCTGACCCTAAGTGTGTGTGTCGGGGTCGAGCAACCAGACTTTTTTGCGCCTAAGGGCTAAGTTTGTTTGCGTGTTAGGGTATGAGAGAAATGAGAGGTGCGCCTTTTTGTCCGCCACTCCCTTCTCTGGGGGATTCAGCCTTGCGTTTGTATCTATATCTACTGTAAGTTTTGATACGCCAACGACGTAGCTTTTACAATTTATATCGCTAGTTTGTAGACCAGCGGAGTATAGAGGCACAGTTTGGTCGCGAATGGAAATAGAAAAAGTTCGAAATTGATAATGGGTAGCTAAATGAAGTTAGTACAGTTGCGGGAGCAGTGGCAGGTTAAGGCATGCTTGGTCATCGCTTCTGATATGTGATTCACCGTAGTTAGCCCGTAACTGATCTGTCTCATCTGTTGTTGTCTTGTTCTGCTTTTACACTTCATGTTCCGACGGAAGGTTTCTATCTTTTTTTTCATTGTTTTATATACTACATACATCTAAATTGCATTGATAGGTTCCAGATATCAACAATTTTGACCAGCTTTCTTTATCCACAAACATCCGCTGTCCCACTTGTTTTACCCTTCCCACTCTGTGCAGACGGTCCGCCTGCAACGCGGGGTTTGGTGAGCACCCGCTGTACGTAAACGTGCATATGGGCAGCGGCGGCACACACACTACTTGGATAGACTCCTTGCAGGCCGCCTTTGCTGGGCTTCAGGTACGATATCTCTGTGGTTATTAAATGATGAGAAGTCGCCTCTTAGCTGTGAGTGTCTACGATCTCCTTTGATATCTTCAGGGTGTTTCATAATTCTTTGAATAAACGCTAATGTAAGGTTGGGGTAGGTAAACTCAGCACATTTAACTCCATGGAGGCGTGGCCGAAAATGCTTAGTTATAAAGTTGCGAAGACTTAAAGTACAGCGTGTCAGGGGAAAAAATGAGTAATCGAAGTCTGAAGAACCTTATTAAAATGAATAACAATACAGAGTTAGACGTTGAGTTAGCTATTAACAAAAGCTCTTCGAAGTTCCGCCCATCTGCTGCAAAGCATGCGTGAACAGCGCCGGTGCAATTTGTATTTTTTTGTAATGTATAAATTTTTTGCTCGGGTAAATAACGAGTTGCAACCTTGCTGCCACCTGAAAGTTTTTTTTTACCTACGGCAGTTATGGGCTGACCTATTACCATACAAGAGACCGGCCGGAATGTCTCACTCGGGGTGAGGTAGGCTCGAACCTACAACCTTCAGCTCTCAATGGAAGTCTATTGTCAGGAGAGCCCGACACGCTACCCACTCTGCCACCGAGCTGGTGGCCGAGTGAGTAGCATGGATGATTCCGAAGATGTCATGATTTACAGTGAATTTTCGCCCCGGCGTTTCCACGCATGCGTCGCAGCAGATGGGCGGCATTATAAACACTTAACCTAATTTCCAATTCAATATTGTTCCTTCATAATGAAAATCTTGTTCTGATTTTGATTTTCCCTTTTTCCACCGACATTCTGCAACTTTTCAGTCCTCGTAACTTTTTAGCTATACATTTTTGGACACGTCTCCATTGAGGAAAATGTCCATATTTTACCTAAAGCCGACCATACATTGAAGTTTGTTGAAACAATTCTGGAACATTATTTCCTTGCTTCATTCACCCCTATCAAAGAAGTGATGTATCATCCCCGGCGATGGGTCATCTTCTAAAAGAAGAACGAGAGATCATAAATTTTATTCTTTTTTTGAGTTAGTTTTCACGTCTCATAATCTTATTTTAATTTTGATACGTCACATCTAGCAATGTATCAGGCATGTATATTTTACTCCTGGATTTATGCTTCCTTGTTCCTCAAGTGACA
Organism: Gammarus roeselii; assembly: GCA_016164225.1. Taxonomy (NCBI): domain Eukaryota; kingdom Metazoa; phylum Arthropoda; class Malacostraca; order Amphipoda; family Gammaridae; genus Gammarus; species Gammarus roeselii. Next base: position 6,951 of record SDVV010004753.1, read on the forward strand.
GAAAGAGAGTTGATGGAAGCCTGCACTCAATATAGCAAGAAAATACTTTTCATGCTTGTAACATAAATTTTAAATCTCGTTAATTTTCGTCATATCAGGACACTACGGATAGCAAACTTTAACGAAAAAACGGGACGTTTAGATGTACCCATTAACAACTATTCAGGATCAATTTCAACGCACTGACGGCTATTTCTATGCTATGGCTAGCTACGCGTGGTAATCTAGTGAGAGTTGAAGTCCTCATTGACCTTCCTAGGCAAACGTTCATGTGCGCGGTCTTCTTCAGACGGCAATTAATATTTTGCCCTACAAAAAATTAAGAAAGATTTTGCCCCCCTTAAATTACTGTCAGGTTATTAAGTGGACCCTGTTCTACAAATGTGAAATGAGAATAAAATTTAAACTGCGCGATATCTAGCCCATCATCAACATTTTCCGTCTTCCGCAGGTGCTGGCTGGAGACGTCGAGGAAGCGATCTGCACGCACGCGCTTTACTGGAGCATCTGGCAGAAGTTCGGTGTGCTGCCTGAGCGCTACAACTGGCAGAAGGCCAAGCCCGAAGTGCTCTTCTATCCGCTGCGACCGGAGTTTGCCGAGTCCACTTACCTTCTCTATCAGGTGACTTTACGGCCGCTAATTGCTCTACTAAGCGACGATTGGATACCTGCATCAGCTGGTGATTGATGACTGCCTGCTCTACTAGGTGACTGATCTATACAGAGGAAGGCTTATCGTTCACGACCTCCTCTTGGCTACATTGGTTATTGACCGCCTGCTCTACTAGGTGACTGATCTATACAGAGGAAGGCATATCGTTCACGACCTCTGCTTGACTACATTGATTGATGACCGCCTGCTCTACTAGGTGACTGATCTATACAGAGGAAGGCATATCGTTCACGACCTCTGCTTGGCTATATTGGTTGTTGACCGCCTGCTCTACTAGGTGACTGATCTATACAGAGGAAGGCATATCGTTCACGACCTCTGCTTGGCTACATTGATTGTTGACCGCCTGCTCTACTAGGTGACTGATCTATACAGAGGAAGGCATATCGTTCACGACCTCTGCTTGGCTACATTGATTGTTGACCGCCTGCTCTACTAGGTGACTGATCTATACAGAGGAAGGCATATCGTACACGATCTCTGCTTGGCTACATTTTTTCTGTAAGGTTACCCATTCTTTGTAACTGAAAAATTTTTGCAAGGTACATTCAATGTAGGGGTTACAAATTTACAAGTTTATATTACCTACGTGTCTGTTTTGCTAGTAGTACAGTTAATCCGTCGATCATACAATGTTGCCCTACCGAAGTGTTCAACGGTATATTTTACCATGGAATCAAGTGATATAATCATATCTTTCATCGTTTCATTTCGGACCTATAGTCGATGTAAGAATTCTGGCCTTGACAATCATCAGATAAGATATTGACCTCTTTCTAACGTAATAGTTCGAGTTTGGTGAGTGATGTTGTTTTGTAAGCCAACGTCCTTCACGGGCAGGCAGCCAATTCGCGCCTGCTGCAGGATAGACTCCAACGTACTAGAATCCCTGTGAATCTAATCTAATCTCATCCTGCGCTGCTAACCCTGGTCGTTGCTATCAATAAAATCTATCGTACTAAATACTCTGGTTATGTTAATCTAGAGGTTCAGACGCAAGGACCTCCCCTAGGCATCTCTGCCAGGTTCACAGGCCGCACAGAGCCACGACCCAACCGGAGTGTTGAAGGCCCTTATTTACCTTCAAACTCCCCTCTTCTTCACCTTTCCCTATCTCCTTTTCTCCCCATCCTGAATTTGCTTTACATTTATTTACCCTATTTGCATCTTATGTTTAGTTCAAATTTCCTTCAACTCGTCTCAAACTCCTTCTTCACAAATCTCCTAATAGCCGTTGCACACACTCACACACGCGCATGCAAACACAGATACGCACGCAGACACGCACCGGTCCTAACTATTCTCTTTTCGGGAGGCTAATAACAGTCAAGTTGCGCTCTTTCATGCGACCATTTTATATAAAAAATATTTTCATTTGTTCCATTCTTGCTGTTCTCATGCGTGAAATTCCCTTCACCTACTGTAAATTTCATACATAGCATCCACATTTTCTAACTTTTTTAATTGCCTCCCCAGCAGGTGTTGGAGCGCATAGCCCCGGCACCTTAAGGTACAGATACTAGGCCGAAATTCCCCAGGAAGTGCGGTGGCCAACGGCAATGCGCACCTCACACTCTCATTTGCTCACACTCCACAACTTAGCCCTTTTGCGCTAAAAGATCTTGCCAGAACATCCTGCAACACACTCTGTGTAAAAAATACATTTGCATCCAAAGAAATAAGGAACCAGTGACACTCGAATTTATATTCAATTTATTTAACTCTAAAAATGGTAACATTAAACTTTGCTTCACACCAATGAAAGGTTAACTCAACGAGAAAAACTTCCACGTTACGCCGTAATAGGTATGGTTCTGAAGTACCACCGTTGCTCGGACTCCACCATCGCTGGGAAGGTGGGGAAGGTGGTGAATGCGCCTTCGTCCGGGCCGGTTCCGTGCTACAGCCAATACCCGAAATATGAGATGAGTCATGAATGGTATTAATATACTACCTCAACTAGAGATGAATAACCTGCAATCTAACAAAAGCTGATATGCGGTACTATTACTTTGGTCAATGGATGCCAACTTCGCAAGACCGTTGAATTCCGAAATAGAATTAAGATAAATGCTTAAGCAATAAATGTAAGGAGACGGAAAGGTCCAGGGATAGAAATACTATGAGTTTAAGTATAAAAAGTATTCCTTGAATCAGCTAAATATGAATTAATTCATTGGGTTTAAGTATGAAATGAATCATTGAGTTTAAATATGAAATTACTCATTGAGCTTAAATATGAAATTAATCATTGGGTTTAAATATGAAATTATTAATTGGGTTTAATTATGAAATTATTCATTGGATTCAATTATGAAATTATTCATTGGGTTTGAATATGAAATTATTCATTTGGTTTAAATATGAAATTATTCATTGGGTTTAAATATGAAATTATTCATTGGGTGTAAATATGAAATTATTCATTGGGTTTCAATATATGCAAAATATTGATTGGGTTTGATTATAGAAAATATTACACAACTGGGACTGCCTCAAATTTTGCTATCTGCATGGCAATCAATATGTTTTCTCCGGATATTGGTTTTTATTTAATAAAGGCAACGTGCACGAGACTTCATTCGGGATCTCCCGAATTAATGGCAACAGTTATCCTGATCATGCAATTAAGACAACTCTCATCCTCACCATTATAGTACAACTTAGTGACGCTGCTGATGTGTCCGGAACCGTAGGCGTATGCCAACACGGCACGCTCGGACGACCGTCCCGACAGATGCCCCCTTCTTCCTGGAGTATTATTCAAAGTTCGCCTACAAAACAGTAGGAAGATAGAAGGCCGCTACTGACTACACCACAGGGCTAGTCCTCTAGATACTTCCAATCCTGCCATAGGTTTCCGCTGGATGTGCTTAAGCAAACTGATGACCAGGCACAGATGGGCATGCACCAATCTGGGACCACAATCAAAGTCTCGATACAAGATAGGATGCGTCGTGTCTCATTGCTCGTGTGCCCACACCAACCCAGCGAGTAAAGAATGTCGACGATGGTCCACCCTGGCTCACGGCGCACAACCTCGCCCGAAACTGGCGTGCTGATGACTGACGACTCCTGCCTGCAACAAATCGAAGCAGAGGCGACGAGAGCAAAAAGTCCTGGCTGACAATCCGTTATTGGTGGACTTGGCCATGTTGGAATGAGAGTTAAATTTTTGAGAACACGGGACAAAATTTTGCCACCAAACACGAACTTATCGGTTCACAATTTTTCCCAACACTCTGTGTCACGAGTGCGGTCCGAGGATCCGTGTCGGCAGCACGGCCTGACAGTGTGACTGGTTTACCCCTGCTGCGTCATGATGGCCGGGCCCCTACCCCCACCCACGACCAACCAGTCAACGTGATGCCAAGGGCGGAAGGCACATCTGGGTAGCGTCAAAGATCAACCGTTCACAATCACTCTCCACTCATTTCTGTTAATTGAACGCTCACACCATCCATCCACCCGAACTTTGGTCTACCTCTAGGCCTACGGCCACTCCCCTCTGCCTTTATCACCCCCTTTACCAATCTCCCTTCATCCATCCTCACCATGTGACCGAACCATCTCAGAACTCTGCCCTCTAAACTTCTTCACCATCCCGGTTCTAGCTCGCACCGCGTCGTTATTAATCCTTTCTCTCAGCGTCACACCAGCCATGCTCCTCAGACATTTTTTCTCGAGGGCATTATACCTTCTTCTCTCTTCTGCTTCCACCCCCCAAGTCTCAGCCTCGTAGCATAGTTGGGACAACAACTACACCCTCATACACCCCTCTCTTTGATTCCATCCGCAACGTCCTACAGCTCATTAAACACTTCAGTGCACCCAAAACTTTACACCCTTCCTTCACTCCATTACTAATTCTACTCAACAGTCATTGAGCATCTCATTCCTTTACTTTTACCCACGTTCACTCGAAGCTTCCTACTCTCACACACTCTGCCAAACTCAGATACTAGCCTGCATAGCTTCTCCTCTGAATCCACACTACTGCCGTTTCATCCGCTAAACGCAATTGGCTCAACTGCCAACTCCGCTTATTCGCTTCCAACAGCTCTAAACCACGACCCAGCACACTCGCGTTCACCTCCCTGACCACTCCATCCATGTAGAGATTGAACAGCCAAGGAGACATCACGTAGCGTCGTCTCAGACCCACTTTCACTGTGAACCAATCACTCACCTCGCATCCCACTCTGACACATGCTTGGCTGTCAGCATAAAAAATCTGCACCGCTTTCAACCGATTTGCGCCCACTCCATACAAACGCATACAAACGTTACACCCTCACAGGCCTGTCTCAGTGGAAAAATCTGATCGGCACGCCCTCTACCGCTCGTAAAGCTACACTGTTCCTCTCCAATCGCTCAATCCGTGCAATCTCCATTCTTGTTGATCACTCTCTCGTACAACTTACCGACCTCACATAACAAGCTGATGCCTCCTGAGTTGCAGCACTCATTTTTATATCCTCTGCCCTTATACACCGGAACAATGCAAGCACTGCGCCACTCAATTGGTAGTACCACACCCGCCACGAGACACAAGTTCAGTAGCCTCACCAACCATTTGACAATCGTTACTCCACCCTTTCTCAGGCTCTCGGTCGCAACGCCATCCAGACCAGTAGTTTTTCCTGCTTCCATCACCTCCACCGCCTCCTGCGCCTCTTCCCTAGTAATGTCCGCCCCAAGTCTCTATCCCAAAACTGGCATCCAAGCTCTATCACCAACAGCAACGATGTCAGCCTCTCTGTCGTCTTCGACAGTCAACAATTCATCAAAATACTTGGCCCACTTTTTCCAAACGTCACCACTCTCCAACAACAACTGGCTGCTTTAATCTTTCACAAACTCTTCCTTTTCGGTCACTCCATTTCTCTCCCTCTTCACCTTTTTCCAGAACATCTTTTTGATCTCAAAATTCTGGCACAACCGTCTGCCTCACCTGGTATCCGCGTCCCTTTTGGCTCTCCTCACCACCCTCTTGATTCTATTCTCTTCTCTTTATAGTTATCACTGGCCACCACCGACCTCGACTGCAACCACTCCTCAAACGCTCTTCTTTTCTGCGCCACCGCAAGTTTGACCTCCTTGTTCAATCACTCGCAGCTTTTTCTTCTGCACCCGCCAACACGGCGCACACCACACAGATTTTTCGTTCATCTCAGCAACGCATCTCCTAACGTCTCCCAATCGACATCCAGATCTCTCGGGTCCTGCTCTCTCGCGTTGTCGTATTCCTCCCTCAACGCCTGCTGGAACTCAACTCTGCTTCCCACATTCAGTTCACTCACTTTCACTACCTCTCTTCCTCCTTCCACTCGTATGTTCCCCTTCCACCTCTACTGCACTCTTAATCGAGTTTCCACCAGCAGATGGTCCGACAGTCTTCCATCCTCCCCTCTCAACACACGCACATCTAACAGCCTCCCCACCACTCTCCTCGAAATCAGCATGTCAAGGGCGTGCAGTGGTGGAGCAGCTCTCTCTCCACCACTGCACCAAGGGCCATCCTTACCCATGTGTACTTGTAGATATCTCGCTACTTGAACAGGCTGTTTCCGGCCACCAACTCCTGCTCCATGCACAGACCTGTCAAGTTTTCTCCACTATAATTTCTACCAGGAACGCCATACCTCCTTATCACATTTTCCACCACTGCATCTCCAACTCTCGCATTAAGGTCGCCCAGTACAACCACATTCAATTGAAGTTAAAAACTCGCAAGGCACTTGCTCAGGTCAGTCCAAAATTGCTCCTTTTCCTCCACACTCCTCTCGCTACCAGCTTTGTACGCACTCACAAACGCCAATTTTTGTACGCCTAACTTAACTTTCACCCACATCAATCTTGAGGACACCTCTTTCCATTCAGTAATGCTACTATCACTCGATCACTCGATATCAACACCACACCTTCTCGTCCCAACCTTCCTCCAAGCCCGACTTTCTTTTATTTACCACTCCAAATTCACACTCGCCCTTACCCTTGAACTTCGTCTCACTCAGCGCCAACACATCAAACTTCCTCCTCACAAACATCTTTCAAATCTCTCTTCTCGTTGCTTCATTCGTATTACAACCACGCATATTCAGCGACCCTATCAATAGGGTTCGGAGAGGCATGCATCTCACCTCCCATCGCTCGTTCTGCTGTCTTTTAGGGAGAATTTTACAGAGTAGGGGATTCCGAGCCCCCCTCGCTGCGCCTATTATTAGTCGCCTTCTACGACACGCAGGGGTTACGGTAGCACGATTCTTACACCCCGGCTACGGGGTGAAGGACTATTGCGAATCCTTGGGATTTGCTGGACTACTGCCTGGGGATTTGCTGGACTACTGCGAATCCTTGGGGCCCTGAAGCAGGGTAGGTAGTGCGTTATTCCCCCTTACTGCCGTCCGGGGAGTGCTGAGAGCGGGACCACATGGCCTCATCACTTCAGGAGTTCCTGTACCTCCTGTGGCACCTATACATACCATTAACATTCGCCGCGTAAAGGACATTGTCTTTGCGCAGTAGTAAACCTAACTCAAACCCTAAAACAAGAAACAAAAAAGACCAACTTGATGCAGCACTTTTTGCTGGTTTGACATTCGGTGCCAGAAGGACGGTGGCTCCAGCGCGCTGAAAAGCCTCCTCACTATAATCTAATCTCAGACGCAGGGACGAATTCTCCAGAAAGGTTGGCCGATGGCAAGGCGATCTCACGCCTCTCGTGCATTTGCGCACTTACCCCAAAGCTTAGCCCTTTAGCGCAAAAAAATTCGACCAGGACCACGCAACACACTTTGTGTCAGGAGTGAGGTTTGAGACCAGTGTCAGCAGCAGGGCTCGACAGCTTCCAGTGGTTTACCCCTGCTGCGTCAGAATTGCGGGGCGCTCTCCCACCCACGTCCATCCCGTTTCGCAACAAAACGCCAAAGGCGGAAAAGCGCTTCAAGGCCGTGTGTCACACATTCATTCACAACCATCCATTCACGACTAACCATTGCACGCTTTCTCGCTACTGCCACACTGCCTCCCCTAAAGCTACTGGTTTACGGGTCGCGATCCAGGGGTAAACTCATAATTTCCATTCAGACACTTCTGTTCTTCACTCGTCACTATCTCTCCTTGTCTACCCTTTCCTGGACATACTTTTACCTTGTTTACTTAATTTTCCTCGTATCACTCCTCTTGAAAACCTTCCCTCGTAAATTCAGGTAATTTTAATTTTATTTTATTTTCACTTTCCCTTTTGTTTATTTAATTTTTTATATCCTGTTCTCATTATATCTTATTCTCAATTCTCTCTTTGATTTGTTTTATATGTTCTATTATTCTTTGCTTTACTATTTTTTTTATTTTGTATAATGTCCTAAATCTACTCTCAAAAACTCTCCAGGTGGTCAGAAGTAGCCAAAAAGGAATTGCACAGCTTGTGGGATGTGAACTGAGGCCCTCACGCAGTGGCTGATTTCGGTTCCCTGGGCTGCAAGTTGCTGCAATGTGTGGACCGCCTTGTGAAATAAAAGTGTACAGTTCGTAGTAGGATGCCTAGCAAGGCCCTTACGCAACGCCCGGTTTCGGTCCCCCGGTCTACGACTGGTTGCGGTGTGTGGGCCGCGTTGTAAATATTTTAGCTCATCGCTCTGCACTATTGCGGCTTTCGCTGTGACTAGAGATGCGACGTTGTATCGTTAGCGGTATCTGCAAGTTTCGGTATCTGCAAAGGGTGAAGAGACCGGTCTCGGTGAAAAGTTGCCGATACCTGCCGATACTTTAATTGATAACGCTCTAGCAGTACCAGGGAAAATTTCACGGTTCGAAGTCAAGTATACAATCTGTAATTTCAAATCGTTGCATTTGCAAATGCATACAAAAAAATAATAAAATTTTGTTTCATCAGATAGTTTCTCAGATATGTGGTGCGCTAATCAATGATCTCTATCATGGTCGTTCGTCATCAATCTACGCATCAACTCACCGAACACCATACTCCCATCACAATCCCGTCAAAAGCTACGCGGCCCCCACGTATTTTTTTATATTGCAGTCGTGTCTGCATCTCTCGTATCTTTCCGATCTTTGTACGAGTCTTTAAGAATGTGTCACTCCCACATATATTTTCAGTTGACCCTTATGTCTCTCTCTGACCCTTGCATGTCTCTTTATTTCACGTATAATCCTTCCCCCGTATCTATCTCTTAGTCCACTGAATAGTTCGAAAGTTCGGGCATTTGCCTGAAAATTCAAAAATGTCTAGATAACAAATTTTGGGGTTTCAGAACTTGCGTATATGCAAAGGGCTTGTCCTGGCTCTGTCCCACGTTATTTTCGTCGCATCCCCCCTACGAAGTTATTTTTTGCTCCCAGCAACAGCTGGTCCACGCTTTGTGCCGTCATGTTGAATCTAAATATGGGTAAGTTCGAGATACGTGTTTTTCAGATGAGTAGAGCTTCCATATCCCTAAGGGTAGCTGGTCCATGCTCTTTCACATATCAAATTTAGCTGTCCCACCACTATTGAAATATTGATGTACCCCCAGCAGAAGCAGATGATCTAGGCTGGGCAGCATCCTTTCGAACGCACCTATATGGAATGAATGTAGTATTTTTCATTGCATCATACAACACCAGGTGGTAGTACTATCTATCTTACCGTAGAAAATGTTAACCTTGTACTTTATATGGTCTCAGCACCTCAGGAGTTTCTGTACTTCCTGTGGCACCCGTACATACCATAGACATTCGCCGCGTAAAAGACTTCGACTTTGAACTGTAGTGAGCTTAACTCGAACATTTATAACTTGATACAGCACTGTTTGCTGGTTTGACATTTGGCGCCAGAAGGATGATGGATCCAGTGCGCTGTAAAGCCTCGTCACTAATCTAATCTTCCGGTATAGGAGCCACGATCGGCGCGCATCCCAATAGCCCGGAAACCCGCCTACAAGTGCATGTTGAGAATGTTACGACAGGTGCAGGTCCCGAAATTAGACCTCCATCCCTAAGAAAAGTGATGCCGTCTCACGATCGCTTATATTAATTGTGCACCGACGGAATATCAAGATTGATACAGCCGAGTGCAGTCGCAGGACCTGACATGATGACGTGCTCGAGCGTATCTGGCGCATTTCGGCATTGCAGGCACAGACCCGAATTGGCGTTTCCAAGCCGAGTTCGTATTTGTATGTCTAGAAGGGTTGTGTGGTGACCGCACCTCAGCTCCAACATTTTCACGTCCTTCTCCCGTGAGAGACTGTAGGACCGTGTTCGCTTTATGATCAGTCAGTGCAGAAGCTATGAAGTTATTGTACATCAATTTATGCCTTGATGTGTTGTCTGTAGGATGAAGCTTGGTTATGTGATGGAAGCAAAAGCCTGCTGTGGGTATGGTATGTACATTTCGGTGGGTTTGACGTGGGTTCAGCAGTTGGTGGCCGGATGGGCCGGGTCCACTATCTTTTCGACGAATTGTGTCCCTCTCATAGCTAAATGAAGTTCGAGTGGCATGGCCTTTGCTTCCTGATGCAGATGAATGGGTGCAGTCAACATACAGCCCGTTGCGACGCGCAAGGCCGTGTTCTGTATTATCTGTAGGGAGTGGATATGTGTGGGAGCAAGGCTAGAAGACCATGCAGTGTTTGCGTAGAGCACAGTTGAGACAACTACTTCCTCATGCAAATCTTTTTGCTCCCATACGCAATGTCGAAGTCACTTGAATGTAATCTAATTATGTGCTCTTCTCAGGCGACTCGTAACCCATTCTACCTTCACGTGGGCCGCGCTGTGCTGCACTCCCTCAACAACCTGACCCGCGCAGAGTGTGGCTACGCTACAGTCCACTCGGTCCTGGACGGCTCCCTCGAGGATAGGATGGAGTCATTCTTTCTCTCGGAAACCTGCAAGTACCTCTACCTGGTGAGCAAGTTTTTCTACTCGGGGACCTGCGAGTAGGTACCTCTACCTGGTGAGACAGTTTCTCAAACCAGAGACCTAAAAGTAGGTACCTCTAACTGGCGAGCAAGTTCTTGTTCGTCTCGGTAACCTTCACGTAGGTATCTAGAAAGTACTTCTCCCTCTGCGACCTGAAACTAGGTAGCTACCTCTACCAAGGGAGAAAGTTCTTCTTTCGGATACCCTTATCTGAGAGTACCTCAACCTGGTGAGCAATGGATGACGCGAGCCGAAATGAACCCGTAGACAGACAAAGACTACGTGCATATCGCTTGTTGCTCATTTGACTAGAATTGCTCAACCCCCCCCCCCCCCCCCCCCTCTAAGCTACTGGTTCACGGGTCTCACGAGGTCACGACCCAATCGGAAGAGGGGGGGGGGGGAGGGGGGTGAACACCTCACTTTCTTTACAGACCTTTCTATTTTCTACTCTACACAATCTCTCCTTCTCGACTCTTTCCTAGTTATGCTTTCACCCTTGTTTACACCGTTTACCTCGTTTGCTTGGTTAAAACGCCATTCACGTATTTCTCTTATTATGACACTTTTTCCCGTTTTTTTCTCTTATTTTGTTTCATCTTTTTCTATCATCTTATTTCATCTAGCCTTGTAGCCTGGGCGTTAGAATCTTGCTACCGTAACCCCTGCGTGCCGTAAAAGGAGACTAAGAGGTGTGGGGTGGAGGAACTTGGAATCCCTTTCTCTGTAAGACCCTTCCTCAAAGACGGCAAGACGAGCAAGACCCTAACAAACCCTATTGTTAGGGTCACTGAATGTGCGTGGCTGTAGTACGGATGAGGTAGAGAGGAGAGAGATTGGTGAGATGTTTGTGAGGAGGAAGTTTGATGTGATGACGCTGAGTGAGACAAAATAGAAAGGTATGGGCGAATGTGAGTTCGCGTGGTAAGTGGAAGAAAGTCTGGTGTGGAGGAATATTGTGCACGAGAAGGTGTGGTCTTGATATTGAGTGATCGGTTGGCTGGTAGCGTTACCGAATGGAAGGAGGTGTGCACAAGATTGATATGGGTGAAAGTTAACTTAGGCGTAGAGATGGGCATTTGTGAGTGCTTACGGACCTGGCAGCAAGAGGAGTGAAGAGGAGAGAGAGCAATTCTGGACTGACCTGAGTGAGTGAATTAAGAGTTTTGGAGGTAATTTCAATGTAGTTGTACTGGGTGACCTTAATGCGAGAGTTGAAGATATAGTGGTGGAGAATGTGATAGGAAGGTATGGCGTTCCCGGTAGAAATGACAGTGAAGGAAACCTGATAGGTCTGTGTTTGGAGCAGGAGTTTTTGGTTGGGAACAGTTTGTTCAAGAAGCGAAGGTCTGTGTATGAAACAGGAGTTGGTGGTCGGGAGCAGTTTGTTCAAGAAGCGACATATCCATAAGTACACATGGGTAAGGATGGCCATTGGTGCAGTGGTGGAGAGAGCACTGATGGATTTTGTGCTGATATCGAGGAGAGTGGTGGAGAGGCTGTTGGATGTGCGGGTGTTGAGATGGGAGGGCAAAGGAGTGTCTGACCATCTGCTGGTGGAAGGAAGATTAAAAGTGGAGCAGACGTAGAAGGGCAACAAACGAGTGGGAGGAGGAAGAGAGGTGTGAAAGTGAGTGGACACTGTCATATGAAGATTTTTACCCGGTGCTCGAAAATTTGTGCGAAATGAATGGAACATGAAGCGGTCTTAGTCAAATTAATTGTGCACTATCAAAGACGCAGCAAGCAGTCGATTGAGAATTGTACATAGTAGCCCAACGCAAAGACACCTCAGGGAGACGTCGCTACACCCTTAATGCGCAGGCTGCTTATATCTTAGCCAAGTGCCCAACCTGGGCGGGATGTCGACACACTCATTTCCACAGGAGCTGGTTCCCGAACATTTCTAACACACTCCGCCTATGGCCTACTGAGTTCCTTCAGAGGCAGTTCAGTGAGGACCCATTCCTCAGCTCATAGAGACACTAGGCCGCATCCCCCAGAAAGGGGGGAGGCCGACAGCAAGGCGCACCTCACACCCTCATACGCTCACACTCGCACAACTTAGCCCTTTTGTGCTAAAGGGTCCGGCTGGTAGCCCCTCAACTTACACTCTGGGTCCCGAGTGCAGTCCGAGGAACCGTCGTCAGCAGCAGGGCCCGACAGTTTTCACTGTTTGACCCCACCGCGTCATAATGGCTTGCCCCCCCCCACCCACGACCATCCCGACAGCGGGATGCCAAGGGCGGGAAAGCACATCAGAGCAGCGTCAAAATCAACCATTCACAATCATTCTCCACTCACGCCTGTTCATTGCACGCTCTCTCGCTAT
>SDVV010004754.1:0-19882 GCA_016164225.1 Gammarus roeselii
CATCCCTTAACGTCTCCCATTCTTCCTCCACATCTCTCAGATCCTGTCCTCTCACGTTGTCATATTCTTCCTTCAACGCCTGCTGGAACTCTTCGGCTCTACTTTTCACATTCAGTCCACTCACTTTCACTACCTCTTTTCCTCCTCCCACTTGTTTGTTGCCTTTCCACTTCTGCTCCACTCTTAATCTGCCTTCCACCAGCAGATGGTCAGACACTCCTCCACCCTCCCTCCACCCTCCACCCTCATCTTATGATCCAGTTAAAAGGCTGAGGCTATTAACAAGAGACTATTCCTGGGCCATGAAAATTTTTCTAATATGAGATAGTAGGATGTCACTACTACTTGGGAACAACACAACCAGTTATGGACTACTTTCTCTACTCCTTAGATCCCATACAAGCAAAAAGATCTGGAAAGGGTAGAAGCAGTTTCTATAAAAAATGGAACATCTTAACAGACCAGTAACCATAAGGTTACATTAAACCTTGGGATAATTTGAAATGATTGTGATCATACTCGAGGAATATTAATGAAAAACAGTGATTAAAATGGCAGAGAAATAAGGAAATAATTTGGCAAAATATACTATTACAAATGGACTCAATTGGCAGGTGACAAAAAATGGACACAACAGATGGAATTAAGCAGTTTTACCAGCAAAGCTCCTCAAATATTGGATGGATGCTTTCAGAAATACAGAAAATGAAAGGTGTGTCTCAATGCTAACCCCCGCATACATCCTGAGGTTGGAAAAAGGATTTGACACATAGAATGATCTGGGGTGTCTGCGTATTTACCGCTAACTTTATAAATACTGAAAAGCTAAGAGACCTATAACTTTGTATCTATCAAGGCAGCTACATTGGTTAACATAAGGTGCATTATATCAACCCCAAAAAAATATCTATGAAAAACTGGGAAGGGACACATCCATCGAGTCTGATTAAGTGTTGGCACCGAATGGGGTGACTTCCTGCAGCTCTCTACCTCCCGATATTTCTAGAGGTACAACAAGCATTTGGTTCCAGCAATATCAGCAAAATTTGGTGGTGCTAGTATCTGTATCAACAGATTTTGGCCAATGGTGAAGGTATTGATCTTGGCAAAAAATTGTACACAGCTAATTTAAAATCTAACTTATTAATATCATGAATGGTTGTTTGCTCGAATACAACTAGATTCAATTGAATTGGTCTTCATATTTTTGGAAATCTATTCATTATCTATATTAATATGATATACAAGGCAAACGTAACAGTAATTGTATCAAGTAGCCATATTGTACTTTTTTTGTATCTGAAGTATTGGTACCAGTCAGAGATTGGCAGGTATTTCACCTCGAAATATTTCCTAGATAAGAAATTACAAGTTTGAGAATGCCAATGGAGCATGTTAATATTAGGATATATTGGTTAAATAAATAGAAATGTCAAGGTAAATTTATTATGCAACCAGCCATTTATGATGCATGTCTATGCGGCAGTTCTTGATCTCAAAAAGTTTCTTAAATTTTAGAAACATCAAATTTCTCTTTCGTAGGAACAAACTATTTTCGATGAACTAATTTCTCAAAAAAAAAACATCCACTCTGGTATGATAATATGAACACATACATCAGGTAAACAATCTATTCAAAAACAAGAGAGCACAAGCAGATGAGAAATTTACTTCACTTGCATCAAGAACCATAGCCTAGATAAGAATACAAAGGCTGCTATGCAGGAGCAATATCTTATCAGCTATAGTAATGTTAGCTTGTTAAGACATTGTAAACAAAAAGTTCACACCAAGGAGACAATAGGAAGATATAACCATCCTGTCCTGCCTTAGAATTAGCTACAGCATTGTGAATTTTGCAACAATTCCATTAGCTACTTCCTGTCATAGATCTTCAAATGGCCTTCTGTGTGTAAGAAATGTTTTTCAGACATGTTTTGAATACACCTGCATCTGTAAATCATCTGTTATTCTCGGCTTCCTTCACACAGCTTGACTGGTCATTGAGTAGTTTTCTATCATTATTAGATAGTGTTTGGCCTTTATAACCCAATTTCTCTTTGCACTGAAGAAGTTCAATGGCAGGAAAGTTGTGTTCTTTACAAAGCCAGTTCCTAAACTTATTTGATCACATTGTGCTCTGATAGCACAGTTCCATTGATTTCAATGAATTCACAAATGTTAGATTTAGAATATTTACATATGGTGTCAGCTCTCCAAAATTTATATAAATAAGTATTCATTTGCTAATTTCAATGGATTTTCAGTTTGATGTTGCAACTGTGGGATGGTATTACCAGTGCTAATGATATAGCAACCAGGAGATGCCACTTGGTCACCACTTGGAAACTTGGAGTTACTTCACTATTCACAACATGTCAGTGTGGCTGCCCCCTGGCTTACATCTGTGGGGACTCTCACTCTCCATTCATACAGCAGCACCAGTATGAGTGGAGAGTCCCTCCACTCATACCAGTATGCAGCACCAGTATAAGTAGAGAGACTGTCCTCTCATACCGAGACCAGCATCGCATGTCGCAGCCACATTGGCCAGTCAGATTTTAGCTTGGCCTCACGGTTGAGTAGGGCGTTATCCCCAAGGTGAAGTTATCTACTGATTAGGGGTAGATCTGGAACACGGCTAAGGTGCTAGTCCAGTCAGCTCTTGAATCTCAAAAAGTTAGCTGTAGCTGACAATTGCAGCACCCCGTTTATCTCACATATTTCCAATGGCCTTTAATTGAGTATCCAAGGTGCCCGGGACGTGAAGCTGTTGAATGCAACTGTCAGTTTTGGCACTTGGATGAAACACATTCTGCCAATCCTTGCTTGGTTTCTCATGGTTACTTTTGTTGCAGTTGTTTTTTGACGTTGACTGTGTAGCCTTCCAGAATTTGTTAAATATTTAAGACCATAATTTTTCAAAATGTCTTTGGATTGAATATAGTCTCAATTCATTTAATGTCATAATACTTCATTTCCTTTACCACCGTAATATTAAAGGTGAAGCTTCTTTGCACTGCTCCAAGTCTATTCAGGTATTTCTGATCATGTGGGAACCAGAGAGAAGAGAAATAGTCGAAGACTGGTTTAGTTGTTTCCTAAGAGTCAACATAGTTCTTGTATCTCTAGCCAGAAAAGTTCTCATGAACCATGAACATAGTCTTCTGCCACTGGCCCCAAACATTGCAAATTGTTCATGGAATAAAGCATTTTTTTGTCCCAATATGCCTAAACCTTTCAACAGAATAAAGCATTTTTTGTCCCAATACGCCTAAACCTTTTAACAATCTGTTTATTAGAAATTCCAAGTCACCACAAAGGAGAATTTCAAATTCAGCTCTATCAATATTTCACATTTAGATGCTCCAAATTCAAAGTGTTTTTTCATATATGTATATACAACTTACAGTTAAACCATTTTGGGGTCAGTTTGACAAAACATTTTGGTGTCCTACTCAGTCCAATAGAGGGCAAGTCACTATCAAACAGCTTGTCTTGTAGCTAATCAACTTAATTTTGTCATATTGACTGGTGTCATGAAGACCTCGTAAATTAAAAGGAGACTTTTCAATTGATTTTGGTCAATTGCTTTCGAGTGTTTTTTTTCATCACATCATGGTTGGCAGCTCTATCATAGGGAGCTTTGGCATACAAGATTCTCCAGTGTTTATAAAAACTGTGCCTTATGTGCATCCCATTTCTTTACACTAGATCCTAATCTGAAAGCCACAAAACCAGGACAGTTACCTAGATCTCATTTGCTCAATTTTGCATCAGTGCATGTGTGGCAATTTATCTTGTTGGACAGTACTGCAATTGAGGCAGCCATGCATTGCTACAGAAATTTCTATGTTAGCATCACAGTAGGAGTATCAGTCGTTGCACAGACCCATTGCCCTGGTAACTCAATTGAAAAGCCAAACTGTGACAAACTGACAATGGTTTTTTTTTGTTGATGCTATGGGAGGAACCAGTCGGGATCCTTTATCATCAAGTGGTACACGCAACTGTTTTACCCCACCGCTAAGACCAACATGGTTGTTGTTTTACATCAATTGGTCTTGCCCATTGGGTGGATGATCCCACCCAGACTTCAGGAACTATTCTAGATTTGGTTTCATCAACTGAAACAGATATAGTAGGTTATTCATCTGTTTTGCCTTCATTCTTTCATTGAGAGCATTGTCATTTGATTTCTCAACATTAATTACCTTTGAATTGCCCTTATACAATGCTCTAACTTCACTACAGCTAAAAGCAGAGCACATTCCCATTAGTTCTGCTCTCAGTGAGATTCATCAAAATATGAATAAGATTATCTTGCTTAATGAATGTTTTTTTTAGAATTGCAAGGAGTAAGAAGTGAGAAGTATCAAATGCCTTGGCAACTTTAATGGTAGTAATAATGATGAAAAAAAAACAATCCTTTGCCAATACCATTAAATAAATTTGTAGCATGAATAAGGAGAAATATAAACATGATATGTACATTACAATAATAAATATTATAGTTTCACTGATTGTAACATTGCAGTAGTGTAAGACCATTATGTTCAAAAGTCAGAAAAAGAAAATCTACAATATTGACAAGGCAGCCTAAAGAGGGTGCCTCCCATACCACCCATATATCAATATACAAAACAAAAATAAGTTTGAGAGAACCAGATGAATGAGCAAGCCTAAAATAGTAGATTCAGTCAATTAGAGAATTTGTTTTGAAATTTTCATGCTCAAGCGGTCTTTCTATGCTTGTCATATGCTGCAGTCCCCTTTGATAGGGGATTTTTCAATTCATTAGATACCAAACATTTTTTCTTCAATAATTGCACACTACCTTCACTGTGAGTAATTTCTCCGCACCATGAAATGATTAGAATTATCATGTATAATTACATGAATGAATATTGCAGAAATACATGCATATTTTACAGAATTATAAACATTTTTAGGAAATCATGCTAAAACAAGTATATAAATGTGATAACTACTAATTTTTATTTCCATAGCAAACTAATTGCTTCAAAATTAACACACAGGCATGCTAGATGCAGTTTTGTTAGCTGATATGAAGAAATTGTGAAAAAAGTTCTCAATTAGGGATCAAACAGGAGTTCACACTCAAACCTAGACTTTTTGCCCTCAGGTAAAATCAGCAGGTCAATAGGAATTTAGCAGCATAATTTCAAATTAGCTGCACTGACATTTTGTAGGGCCATTTTTTCCAGATGACATATGTGTAAAGATTACATTCAAGTACTTTTCTATGAATAAAATTAAAAATATTCAACAGCAAAATATGTGCAGGGAGTTGCTTCAAATATTTTTTTTTACCTGCAATGACTCCCAGCAGTTGTGTCAGTAATTGGTATTCAAAAATTTTGTGTGCATACCAAATTTATACAAATAGCTGATATTCACTAAGAGACCTGTTCTTACATTCAAGTCACTTAGTCAAAATGCAATATTTCCGGCATTTTGGAACCCAAAAGGGGGAGTGCAAGGAGTTCCCCAGATTGCCACCCCACACGATGCTAACTAGAAATGCTATTCATTTTCAAATTAAATTAATCAAGTTTTAGCAATGATTATGGTGATCTTTTATAGCTACATTCATGACTATGTAGGTATATTTGTAGACATAATTAACATTATAAATATCAGCATCAGCATTCATAGGCAGCGTCGACAGGGATGATTTCCCGTGGACGGCAACACGGACGACTCCCCGCAACCCCCTTTGGGGCACCAAGACGTTGGAAATGTCACTATTTGACTACAGGACTTGAAAGAGCTGGTTTTTGTTGGTAATTATCAGCTACTTGTTGGAATTTGATACGCGCACAAAATTTATGAAAAATTAAATAAGTGAAGGAGGGAGTGTTTTTCAGGTCCCTGAAAATGTGGCTCAAGTTTCCGTTGGATTAGAGCCAAATTTGGTGGCGATACTCTGAATATGTTGTAGTTTGTTGCATGATTCCTCCCCCCTATTTTAATAGGAGATATCGTTGTTCTTCTTGAATGAAATATAAATAAATGTATTTCTTCACATATGAAATGACATCTGGAAATAAATGACCTAAAATAATGATGCCACAACTAATTTCAAAACGCGTGACTAATTTCAAAATGTGTAACTAATTTTATAATGACCTGAGTTTTAAAACACATTGTGACAAGTCTAGACCTAAGTGTTAACTTATGTTTAACACCCAGGAATGATATTTTTCCATCATAATTCAATATCAAGATAACAATACCTTACCTAGCATGCCTTGTTTTCATGTTAATGCAATTAGTTAGCTATAGAATTGAAGAGATACATTTTTTACTTGTTTTAAGGTACTATTAAAAATACTTTTTTGTAATATTTGCTCATTTACTGATATTTAGGGGTAATATTTACTTCAGGCTGTGAAGAAATGAATTCCAGCCAAGTTAGTTTGTAGTTATTGAAGAAAAACTTAGTTTTCCTACAGTGAAATTGAAAAAAATTCTTCAACAGTCACGTATATATGACTGCAGCAAAAGATAAGCATCAAAAAGACCTGCAAGACATAATATTTTATTATAAGCAACTCATATATACTAATATAGGCATGCTCTTTTTATTGGTACTCACAAACTTTTAATTTGCATTTCAATTACTGATATATAATATGGGGGTTGCGAGGAATCCCCACCGATTAGGGGCATTACTTGTCAAACATTCTATCTAAATTACTTTTTATGGTAATGATAGAATGTTGAAGTTTACGGCGCTTCATGATCATAATAGTAGCTATACACACCGTAGATACAAAGTTTCTCAGCTGCATACTTATAGAGTTATTTCAAGTATATATGCGAAAATTGAGGGGAGTCAACACGGTCAAAGCTACTGGTATTGGTGAAAATTTAGGCAAATTGTCTCATGCCTTCAATTGATCCACTTTGAAATATTGTGGGCATTCTGCCAATCTCACTGGCCTAATCTGTCTATAAATAAATTTTTATGTTTCTTGCAGTCACTTCTGCTATTGGCCAACTTATTGCTTGTTGTCTGCAGGTTCATCTTCAGTATCCTTTGCCTTTAACCCCACTTCTAAATCAGCCTAGCTGATCAGGAAGTCTCCAGTCGGTGAAAAGGGTGAGAGCGCCAAGGTGAATCTTCCACTATCCAAGGTCCTGGGGTGGGTGCCACCCATGTCTGTGATGTTCTGCGTTTGCCAGACCCGGAAATTAACCCAGAGGACACCCAGGAGATGGGTGGCTATTTTTAGGCAGTGAAGCCTGTTCGGGAGCTGCGGCATAGCCCAACAGATACCCAGGGGTGGAGAAGCCTGTAAGGGGGTGCCAGCCAGAGAGCGCACGCCTATGTGCCCGGTTTTATTTTATAGCCCAGGTGAGTCTGGTCCCAATGGTCATAACCCCAGTTGGTGTGCGTGGCAGAGTTGGCGTTGGTTTGGCAGGCTCCATGACCTTGCCACTGGAACAGCTTGGGTGGGCATTTCGCCATCCCATACGTGCCAACGCTTTGGACCCATTGAGGCGTGGACACGTTGTGGCATGGACTTGTCATATAAAGATGAAGCGTACATGTACCAGGCGTCCGGAGATACTATTTCATGGACTTCGCAAAAAGGTAAATAAGAGAACTAAAGCAGAACAACAACAAGGTGAATTGGGTTAGGATAATATAAGAAAGGACTTGACAAAAAAGTGATCATCTCAATTGCGGAATTTCTTCAAGTGCTACATTAAAAACAACTAAATGAAAAATGGATTACTGCAATTGTGAATGCAGTTCAAGTGCTACAACAGCACATCAAAAGAACTATATTTATGAAATAGTAATTACCCTAATTGAGTAAATCATTCACATGCTACAGCAGCACATACAAAACTTATGTGTTCAGATTCATGGTCCCCCTGAAAGCACTGCATTCTGATTGAAGCTGTCAAGGTTGTGGACACCTTCAATATATGTCCGTGGCAGTTGTCATTCAAAGCGTGAATGCCTCTTATATTGCCATGGATGATATCATTGGAGCTATGAACGCTTCTCATTACCTCATTTAAATCCATGGACACCATCATTCATGACAGGGACGCAATTAGTGCCTTCAATATTGCCGTGGACACTAATATTAGAGCTATGGATGCCTTGGAAAACATTACATAGGTCTTTGGACATCATCCTTGTAAGCTTGGAGGCCATGGTTGCCTCATTTATTGCAGTGGACACCATCAGAGTAATGCAGGCCTCTGAACACCTTATTCAGTTTCTTTGGCAACACCTTTCAGGGTGTGGATGCTCTGGACACCTCCAATATTGCCTTTATTGCCATTATTGGAGTTATGGACTCCTTGGGACACTTTACAAAGGTCCATGGACGTCATCATTGAGAGCATGGACGCCTTATATTTTGCCGTAAATGTTTTAATTGAAGCTATGGACACCTCGGGACACCTTATACAGTTCTATGGACTTCATCACTACGGGCGTGGATGCAATGGATGCCTCTTATATTGCCCTGAACACCATCATTGAAGGTATGTTCATCTCTGAACACCAGGCGCCCACAACAAAATAAGAGGTGTCCATGGCGTCCACACCTTGAATGATGGCCTCCATGGAGCTAATTAAGATGTCCAGTGTCATCCATTGCTTCACTGATGGCGTCCACAGCAATGCAAGAGGTGTCCATGATGTACTTGCCTTGAATGATGATATCCAGGGCAATAGAAGAGGCCTCCATGGACCAAATTAAGGTGCCCAAAGGCGTCCACAACAATGGAAGAGGTATCCATGGGATTCACACCTTGAATGATGACATCCTGCCATGGATCAAAATAAGGTGTCTAAAGGCATCCATAGCTTCAATTATGATGTCCAAGGCAAAATAAGAGGAGTGCAAGGCAAAATAAGAGGCGTCCATGGCAAAATAAGAGGCGTCCATGGCAAAATAAGAGGCCTCCATGGCAAAACAAGAGGAATCCATGGCCTCCACGCTTCCAATTATTACGTCCATGGATCTAAACTTTTATTTTGCCAATCGAGTGAAG
This sequence comes from Gammarus roeselii, assembly GCA_016164225.1. NCBI lineage: Eukaryota > Metazoa > Arthropoda > Malacostraca > Amphipoda > Gammaridae > Gammarus > Gammarus roeselii. The sequence continues at coordinate 9,049 of SDVV010004754.1, forward strand.
AACAACTAGTTGAACTGGTAAAAGTTGAAGAAAAAATAGGTTATCACAATACTATTGAATTCCAAATCACAGCAAACTGAACAATGCAAGACTCAGCAAGGTATAACTACAATTTTCTGAAAGCTAATTTTGATGGCTTAATGGATGAAATCACATAAATAGACTTCAAGTACCTATTTGTTGGAAGGACCGCTGATGATTGCTTTGCGTATCTTAGAAAAAAGGTGGTTCAAGCCAGCAAGCAATACATCCCGGAAAGAAAAGTACAGATAAATAATCTCTCTTGGCTGAATAATGAAGTTCAAGAGGCAATTGTTAACTGACACACATAGACCCAAATTCACGAAACCAGTCCAACACCGGAGTCAGAACAAGCGCATGAGTGAGCTGGTAGAAGAGTGAAAAGAGTGGTCAGAAGCTGCAAGAGAAACAAGAAAAAAATTGTTGCAAATCGGCTGAACAAAATTGTTAAGGATTCCATGCATATGCAAATGAGAGACTTGTTGTTTGTGACAGCATTAGCCATCTGCAAAATAGTGCAGGGGATCTAAAATCATCAGATGCCACCGTATCTATGATACTCAACAACTACTTTGTAACAGTCTTCACAGATGAGAATACTAATAATATTCTAGAAGTTGAACTGCTTGTAGAAGCGCAACTGTTGGAAAATATCAACTTCCTTGTTGACATAGTCGAGGAACAACTCCGCTAACTGAATATTTACAAATCTACAGGACCAGATGACCTGCATCCGAGAGTGTTATAAAACCTCTCCAAAATCATAAGTGGTCTACTGTCAGAGATCTTCAACAGGTTTATGACGACTGGAATTATTCCAGAAGACTGGAAAACTGCAACCATCACCGCCATAATTCAAGAAGGGTAGTAGCCAAGAGCAAGGAAATTATAGACCAATCAGTCTCACATTTGTGGTTGGAAAAACCTTGGAAAGATTAATATAAACAAGCATGACATATCACCTCAAGAGAAACCACCTCATCAAGGGAACCCAACATGGCTTCAGGTAACAAACTTAGCTGCCTGTCCAATCTTGTGGACTTCTTTAACAAAGGTTGCTGAGATATACAATGAAATCAAAGCCGTCAACCTTATTTATCTTGACTTTCAAAAAGCGTTTGATAAGGTCCCCCATGAACCCCTACTTAGAAAGGTGGAGGCACTTGGCATAGCGTTGACCTGGGTGCCTCCCAGCATTTTCCGCATAATTCAATTTAAATAAAAAATTAAGCGACCCAGAAACTTCATATTTACAATGTGTACAACTACTATTATGACCATGAAGCACCAAAAGTTTCAACATTCTATCATCAACAAAAAAAAAGAAAGAAAAAAAGTGATGCAAGCTATGCCCCCAATCGGGGGTGATTTCCCGCACCAAAAGATGTGATTCCCCGCATCCCCCATATATCAATATTTGAAACGCAAATTAAAAGTTTGAGAGTACCAATAGAATGAGCATGCCTATATCAGTATATATCAATTGCTTAAAATGAAATGATAAGTATTACGTCAGTGACAGTTTTTTATGATGCTCGTAGATGGGATTTTGGGATTTTTTCCCTGATTTCACTGCGGCAAACAAAGTTCTTCAATAATTGAAAACTAACATTACTGAAAGTCATTTATCCACATCCTGCTCTAATTATGATGTTTAAGTATCAGTAAATGAGCGAATAATACAAAAAAAAAAAATTTTAATAATACGATAGAACACATGAAAAAAATCTTCAATTCTATAGGCTAACTAACTGCATTAACATGAATACAAGGCATAATAGGCAAGGAAATGTTATCTTGATATGAAAATATGATAAGAGATCATTTGTGGGTGTTAAACATAAGTCAACACCATGTGTTGACTCGATATGTATAACACGATGTGTTATACATATCAGGTTATCATAAAATTTGTTATGCATTTTGAAATTAGCTGTGGTATCATTATTTAGTCATTCACTTAAAGATGTCACTATATGCATGAAGAATTGCATTTCATTACTTTTCATTAAAGAAAAACTAAGATATTCATGAACAAGATAGGTGCGGGGAATCACCCCCCCTCCCCTTGATCGTTTTTCCATCTGGGGTGATTCCCACAGTTGTAAACTTGTATATATCTACAAAAGTTCATTTTTTTCAAAAATCCTTCCTTCTTACACAACAAACTATGCCGTACTCAGAGTCCCACTACCAAATTTGGCCCTAATCCAATGGTAACTCAAGCCACAGCATCCAAGTTTGCGGAACGTTGATTTTTTCCAAACCAAAATTATCAGGGACCTAAAAAAAGTCCCATAGTCAAATAGTGACATTTCCAACGTTTTAGTGACCAAAAATGGGTGTGGGAGTCACCTTGTGCTGCCGACAGCGAGGAATCACTCCGGTTGCTGCTAACTGAAAATGTAGCCAGGTGGCTCCAAAATTGGCTCACAGGCCGCAAGCAACGGGTCTGTATCAGCCAAGGAAAAAGTCAGTGGGCTACAGTAACATCAGGAGTACCCCAGGGCAGTGTTCTTGGTCCCTTTCTCTTCATAATCTATATAAACAATCTTGACACCAACCTTAACAAGTTATCGAAATTAGCTAACCACACTAAACTCTACTACAAAGCAGACTTGAGCAAGATCGTATTACTATCCAAAGGAATCTTAATAAACTTGTGGGCTGGTCTGATAGGTGGCAAATGAACTTCAATATTAAAAAATACACTGTAATGCATTTGGATTAGAAAATCAAAATTCTGCTTTTGTAATGGCAGACCAGCATATGACTGAAGTAGACCTAACACAGGTCCTTGGAATACTTTTCACCCAAGATCTCAAGTGGAAAAAACATGTGTCAGCTAGGTACAAGAATGGCAATAGAGTCCTTGGCTTTGTATCCAGAAACTTCCACTGCAAGTCCAGAAATATCATGCTCCTGTTATGTACTTCAAACCTCAGGTCTCAAATGGAATTTGCTGTATAACTTTGGTCCCCTTACCTAGGAGGTGATATTAACAAAATGGAACATATTCAGCACCGAGCAACAGAAATGATTCCAGAACAGAGTTGAGTCATATCCGCAAAGACTCAACGAACTTCAACTGATATCACTTGAAAGAAAACTACTTGAAGGTCAAGGTGGCAACAACCTCTGTTGGAGCCTTCAGCATCCAGCAGCCCATGAACAATGTGCACCTCATCTAGGCTGGGCTAGCTGTACTGCAAATTCAATTTTAGAATACTGTTAGAATGGACTCTTCAGCTCATCCCAGGCCCACTACTACTACTAAACAAGGTGTTCAGGAGCGCTCATAGCTCCAATAATGGCATCCACAGCAAAATAAGGGGGGTTCATGGCATCCACGCTACCAATGATTACTTCCATGGATCTAAATTATGTGTTCAGGAGCGTTCATAGCTTTAATAATGGCATCCAATGCAGAATAAGGAGCAACCATGCCATCCACCCCTTGAATGACAACATTCACAGACCTAGAGATCATAAATTGGAACACATATTTTGTACATGCTGCAGCAGCACTTGAACGACACACAATTGAGGTAATCACTTCTATGTACAGCTAGTCCTTCCGATGTGATGATGTAGCACTAGAAAAACTTACACAATTGCGGTAATCACTCTTTCATATAGTTATTTCTGGTATGTAGCACTTCAACAACATATAAAAATGATGTAATCCTTTTTTGCTCATGGTTCTTTCCGAAATTATCCTAACTCAATTCACCTTAGTAGTTGTTCTGCTTCAATTCTCTCATTAACCTTTTTGAGAAGCCAAATGGACGCTTGGGACACGGACGCTTCATCTTGATGACACCTCCATGTCTCAGTGCGTCCATAGCATCCGCAAAACAGGTAACCATGGTCGTGGACTACCGGTCCACAGACAAGCGTTGATGAGAGTGACCATGGCATTCACAGTTTAGTATGTGCCACAGGCCAGTGTGCACATTTTTGAAGGCAATGCACACAACAAAACTTTTACATAACACAGTATGCAGGACAGGAGATTGCTTGTAAGCAGATCTTCAGACTAATTGTAATGCTAATATTCAATGCATGCATCTTAGACAATAAATGCAAATTCCAACCCAATGGACAACATTGAAGAGCTAGTAATTTGTTTTGACCAGACAGACATGATAAACAATGTCAGAAAAATGAAAAAATTATTGCAATTTATGCACAGTAAAAACTTTGCAATTCACCATACAATGTGTAATATTAGTTAAGATGAGATGCATTGGAAATTAATTTGAATGTAACAATAACTAGACCTAAATGCAATAATAAATTGCTTCATCAAGGTTTAAATAACAATTTCAACTTGCAAATTGGCATTAGACCAAAACAAAGACCAACATCACAGACAATTGGCAAACAGATTTGTCCTGTTCATCTAGCAACCAGTAGATTCGAAGCAAGATATAATGCAATACATTGTTTGTCAAACATTTAATATGAGTCATCCATTATTGTTAATTTTAATTGTTAACTATCAGAAGAAAGAGTACCATCTTGATGTTACATTGTTTTGTAGGACAACTGGTTGGTGAAAGACTGTCTACAAGGAATCATCCCAATTTTGAGAGTGCCAGGGTGGTTCTAATCACCATGTCAGTCTCATATGTTAGGCCTGATTGGAGAAACATAAGGTTACGTTGGATAAATCCAACTTAAATGTTTCTTCGTATGCGCGGCAATCTCCGTGCCTTTAAATTCATCATGTAATATTCACAGCAAGAATTGTGCGTTGAAATTTCTGACTTCAGCTCCGCAGTATGTTGATAGCGTTACAATATCATAACAGTGATCCAACGCGTGTCTTGATGCATGATAAATAGTTCAAGTTTTTTGAGTGACAAAATTTGAAATTTACAGCACAGGAATGAAATCGAAGGCAAGTTGTCCAACGGCAATCGAACAATGAATAGCCAGAGCTACAACAGACTACACACTTCCAATAGGAGAGAGTAATTTGTTCGACCAGCAAAAACCCAATCGATTTCTTATAAAAAAATGTACAGTAGTTTGACAACACACTGACGCTTTTGCTTTCCTCCCACTATGTTTCACTTAAACACTGCTGTTGAAGCTCGCAAGATTACTTTGACATGTGAGGTTCCCTGTCATACAGTGGTCCTTCAGTCTGGTGATTGTGCGAGAATTAAAATTAATACCCTTGCGTCGTGCCTCCCATTATTCAAACAATGTTATTTTAGAAAATGTAATAGTGGGAGTAGTAATACTTTATATTGGTTATGCATTTTAATTATTTTTCAATTGTTACGATGCATTTTACTTATTACCAGTATCATGGCATTTGTAACTATATATATATATATATACTATGCAGTTAAACACTTCCATAATATTTTTCCTTGTCTAGGAATGTGCGTTCTGTGAACAATTTCTGCGGACGTAAGCAAATAGGTCAAGTCACTAGTGTAGTTGTTAGAGAGTGGGTCTGCATCCACGCACAGCAGCTTTCTGCCATGCGCGCATATGAACAGAAAATCATTAGCGGTTACCATTAACTAAATGAGAAAATCCAAATTACTCTGAAATGAGGAATAAATGTCATTGATCTTTTTTAGCAGTTGACTTGTTACCAAATATGATCACATAACTACACTCTGGATGTGCTACCTGGCTTGAATGAATCGCAATTTAAGCCGAGGTGACCTCATCATCATACCAATGACGAATCTGCTGTCCAGTACTCATTTTGACCTCGTTTCAAACCAGAAGCTAACAGCGTCAATATATGCAAACCAGTAATCCCGCACCCCTACTAGGAAGGTATTTTATCAACACTCAATTGTCCCATTGTTATTTTACTCCCAGTATTTGACAAACAAATGGATAGCCTACAAGTGCGAAGAGTTTCCTCAAATGAATGATTGTCGGCAGTTACAGACAAGTGGGGTGCCATCTGACTGGTAATATCATCGTGAAACATCAACAGTTTGTTGCAGTTTAACTTTCAATTCACAGTTATGAGTTATATTTAGTGTATCTGATGTGTAATCAGTGAATTTCTGGCTAATATAGCGCACATTCACTCATCATATTGTGTACTATCCTACCGCGGTGACAACATGGTTCAAATTTTCAACGGACTGTGCATAGCATATTAGTACAAGATGTCCGCGCATTGCGCTCAATCAAGGTACATAATTTCAGCACACCGCGCACTGCAACGCTAAACTATCCGCAGCAAGGAATTAACATTTCCTATTTAGGGTGTCAGGGAGGTGCTGCAACACTAAACATACCAAACCAATGTCAGGCACATGTTTACCCTAAAAATATACCGAAATCAAAATGAGGAATTTGTATAACCAAACCTTTTCAGGGTATGAATACAAATTAAGACAATCCTTTTATATAAATACTACCAAAAAAACTCTCAAAGTTATATAATAACTAAGAAAAAGAGCAAATGTCTGGCTGACACACATGTTCAATAGTAAGCTTGGTACCATTAAGCCTATTTCCAAACTTGTAATTCTGGAGTCCCCTATCTTGTGTACAGTGTACACACTTCTAGCTCTCAGCTGTAATCATGTAGACCAGTATATTGCTACAGTAGTGCACTTCACTATACAAACATGCTCAGCAAGTGCACGCTTAGGTGAAGAAATTCAAATCTTAGCTTTTGCGATGCTTGGATAGTTTGATTCGGAATATTCAGTGATGAAACACCTAATGCCCCTAGTTGTGCAATCTGGCCCACAGGTAGTTATATAATTCCCAATGCATATAGGTAACATATGAAAAATTTGCCGACAGAAGCTGCTAACCTACAAATTAGGTCAGTTAGCCCATTAGAGATACATGCAGAGTTAAAATAAGATAAACTGAGTAGGAAAAGATTTGTATTCAAAATAATGTGAAATATACACATAAGCATGAATAAACATCTAGTAGAGGCACATGACTGGTCAGAATAGGCAGGTTCATGGCAGAACAATATAAAAACAGTATGTGTGGGTTCCCCAGAGCAGAGAAAATTGGAGATGCTACAGTTGATGAGAGAGAACTCCAGGAGGTCCTGATTTACCCATATAAGCATTGCTGGAAATCTCTCATCCTCTCACATAATCCAGACTTCTACAGGAAGTGGGATATATATTTTCAGATACAATTTAGTGACCTCTTTAGCTTTACTCTTGGCAACTCATAAGGCACAGCATGAGCACTAGTAGTGTGAAAGGTGTATGGTTGTAAATTGATCAAAAACTCCATTTAATGAGTATGGTCAAAATAAATTGTCTGCTAATAACTATTCATTGCAATGTATGAAATGCACACTGGTACTGTTGCATTTACATTGATAACACATACAAAAAAAAAAAATCAGCTAGCTTTCATAGATTTGAAGAAAAATTATCAGTTTCAGAGCAGTTAACAGCGCCAAGATGTGCGAAAAAAAATCGGCTACCTACCAAAGCGGTATACCCAATCCTAATGTAAATCGTAGCAAAACAACGGGTCTCACAGGCAACTAATTGATTTTTCGCTGTAAGTACCTAAACTATTAGATAACACTTCAAGTCACACAGCCTATTAGAACTTTAGGCACCTTCTTCACATAATATGATAGTGACACTTGTGTGTTAACGGAAATTAAACAGTTTTTACCTTAGGAACCTAACGGCAAACTAAGGAAGTTCCAATCAAATATGGCTGCTAGCCACACCTAAGCACTCTTGTACACAGTAATAGGACAGGAATGCATGACGTCACGATAGAGCGAAGTATGAAACGCAATATTTCAAATATTTTCAAATGGGGGACAACGGCGATAGCTTATGATTTCATGATCAAATAATTACTATTTTAAATCTATTTAATGTATATTTGTGCGTCCAAGTAGTTGCTACACTTGCTAGCTTTATATTAGGTTTAATACATACCTCCTATTTATAATGGACCTGTTTACTCAGAAATCATATACGGAACCAAGTTGCGTTTGATATACGCCAGCTATTCTAAATAATTTCGGCCTCTATACTCATACGGACAGCTGGTTTCAGGCTGTTTGAAATAAATCGAACAACCTGAAACAAATGCCGCTTGGGTGAAGAATATGAGTGCATTCGAAATTCATATTTCGAGTTCACTGCAGCTCCTACACCTACAGGAGCAGCTAGAGCACACTATTTCCTAAGTAATTTTCTGTTGCATCGAACTACGTAGCAATTCTTCACACCACTAGGAGCTGGTTGTGACGTCATTCCAAGTGCATCTGTAGATTAGTAGTCCTGATACGGCGAACAATTGCCGTGAGACAGGCCGTGCGTCAAATACTCGTAGAAGTTTATACGCGTTCGAAAAGAAAAACTCGATATTTTCAGATGGTCTCCACAGGCAACTGGTACAGTCTTTATATTTTTCCCGCACAAATAGAGGACTTAATGGAAAATAGATCATTAAAATACCGTTCTGAACTATCTCACTCTTGACAGGACAACATCAAGTATCACCTATGTTTCAGTAGAACTAATTTCCCAAATGTTTTGAGCATCAATTTCTTCAATAACAAAAATATTGAATTTCAAATGTATCACATAAATAACAATTACCCGTCCGATATGGCAACAATAATATCTTATATTGATAGTCTTCCAGGAGAGTTCAAAATTGGAGATAAAATATGCTGGAGACCTGGAATAATTTTTTTAGTTTTCCTCCAGAAATATTGCTTGTAGTGAGCTAGGGAATTTCATGAGCTTTATTGAGACAGTTTCATCGTACTCTGCAATCTGTCTTCAGTTCGTGAATCTCCCTTCATTTTTTTTATAAAATTCTGATCAGTTAGTCTACGTGCCTCATAACCAGTTATTTAAATGCTGATTCGTTACATTGATAAAAAAAATTGGTTTCGTCAAACCAAGAAGAATAAAACGTACTCGGCAGTTACTCTTCATTCATTCATTCATTCAGTTGTGAATACAATATGAATTAAACAAATATAAATTGATTTTACCAGAGAGACTGTCAATGCATCTTCAAATTTACTAATGTGTTCATTGTGATATCACGCTGAATCCATTCGTCTTTCATCCAAAAAGACCGGACGTATTTTTTTATGACAAAATGTATTATTCTGCTCCCCTATAATATTGGATAACTTTTCACGCATTATGTAGAGCATAATAGTGCGACGACACCCGCGATTGAATCCGTGCGAGCCCTCTTCACTCGATGTTTCTTTAACTCCACTCAGCTCTGTGAGATCGCGTCGATTTCTTATCTCTTGCCATTTTAATTGTGCCAAAGGAAGAAAGTTAAGCAATTGAGAATTTGAAATGGGTTTGTGTTTTTTCGAAGTAAGCTGCACCAATATGGCTGTTTCAACACACCCCGCCCATTGGAAAAAATACCCGTTGGCTTGTATCAACGATTGTTTGCATAACAATCTTCACTACTATAATTACTTAACTATGTATTGCTCTACTTTAAATTACTACCGCCTCACTATTGTAATAATTATGCCATGTTTAACTCTTGCAATCATGTGTAACTCTAAATTTTTTTGGGAACCGTTTCTATTTATACTTCATATCCATGTATGCTATATATGCTCATGTCTGTACGTGCTTGTGCTCGTTACATCATAACATTCCAAATCGCGTCATGCGGGCAAATTCTCCTCACTGCGACACAACCCCTTATAGCCCGTATATCCGGTTACTCTCATCTACCGCTTGTGACGTCACGTCCGGCCCCAGACCTATCGATGCCGGCTCAATGTTCATTATCCAGAACCAAAGGCATAAGTGAAAACAACATTCCAGAATTGTCGAGCCAGGCAGGACAGAGCATCATTCTCAACCCACGTTATCATTCATTCAAGCAAGTCATTATACTAAATCAGAAATAACATCATATTTTTATTCATTATTAAAAATTATCAATCCATTTAACTACGTTCAAACATCTCTCAGTGTAATTATTTTTTACGTTGTATCATTAATTCTTTCAAGCACTTCACCAGAATATTCAGGTGTTATTTCATGTGTACAGTCACACAGCGTCACTTATAGTCAACAACTCTCAAGAAACCTAAATAACCTTGATAGCATTACTCCCAATCGTTATGCATAATTTTTGTGTGAATATTTTTGTGTCAACAGTAAGATATATTCATACACTTTCTGTTCTACGCTATACCATACATCAGGATGTGCTCATACATCCACGCTGTCGCCAGTACGACATATTGTACTGCGGTACCTTGCCAACCATCACATGCATCGGCCTAACACAGGCTCACTCAGTACTGCACCACCAGTCATCGGACGCAGAACAAGACGTTAGAATCCCCGCAAGCAGTCGCCACGGAGGGCGGCTTGAACATTTTTAGACTTGGGCAAATACGTGCACGGGAAACAACTCCACCATCTCGCATGCCTGATGCATTTCAAGAACGCCGATCCAACTCATCACCCACGGCTGAATCATGCTGTGCACTATCCCACACACACCAGAGTGGAGACTAACCCACTCTGCATCTCAGCCTTCCCGACGGGCTCACTCACCTACAAGCATGCGTCACCAGCCTGCGTCTCGTTTATCAACACTCACTACTCTACATCTCTTCCTGTTTGTCACCTGCCAACGCTCATAAGCCGTTCCTAACCTTCAGCACGCGCACTCTAATCCTATCGCTAACTCCGACCATCGTCATGTCAGGCGACGCCCCAAAGCCACTCACCTACAAGCATGTAGTGATCAGCAATCACACTACATTCACGCAGTCAATCCAAATTATTACACTTTGTACAGTCTTTTGTAT